>SZWC01000515.1:275792-293176 GCA_023375785.1 Penium margaritaceum
CCCCCCCCCCCGCAAAACCCCCTGGTGTATTGGAGAAGTGTACTGGGGAGTGTATTGGGGGAAATACATTTTTTTGGACTTGTGTATAAGCATGTCTGCATCTCCCTCTGAATACACAATAATAAAAAGAAGTCCTCTCAAGATGAACTCTCCAATACACCACCCTAATTCACTTTTGAGTGGGGGAACGGGGAGGGGGGGCAGACTCGAGTAGTACCACTTCGATGACACGAACGACAGTCAGCGGATGGAATATTGACGGGTCCATCGAGTGTCGGACTGTCCCACACACACGTTAACCTTCCATGTTACTCCTGTGTAGAACTTAGTACAATATAGGTGCGGAATCAATACTACAAAAATTGCACAAAGTGTACAATGTGTACAATGTACATAACATTTGAAGCAAGGACATGATTAAGTAGTTTTAAGAAATTAGTTACGTTGGAATGAATTTTTTGATGTTTTCAATAAACCCAGTTCTGAAGAAAGATCATGGAATTCAGGTGTTGATGTACACGTGATTGTTTGTGAATTTGAATCTAACAAGTGAGTTCCTAGAACCATCGTCCATTTTCTAGGTTTCTTTCCTGGAAGGATCCTCACCATATGTTTTTGCCTTATACACACACTGGCAAGTGTATTGATTTGGGGTGACTGGGCATAAATGGGCTGTCTCATGGTCTGCACCCGTCCTGACCTGGCCTACCCTCTTAGAGTCCTCTCTCGCTTTGTTGGACTAGGCCGCTTTGCCACCTACCACTGGCGTGCAGCCAAACGGGTCCTCCGCTACCTCCACTCCACTCAAGCGTACGGCCTTCCTCTTGGTGGATCCCTGGACATCTCTCTCGAGGGTTTCACCGAATCTTCTTGGGCGGACGACCAAGCGGATCGCCGTTCAACCCAAGGCTATGGTTTCCGCCTTGGTTCTGGTCTCATCAGTTGGTGATCCACTCGATCTTCTTCCGTCTCTCTTTCCTCTTGCAAGGCGGAACTCTACGCCAGCACCATGGCGGCACAGGAGGCCACCTGGCTTCACACCCTCCTCTGCGAGCTTGGCCATCCTCAACCTCAACCCCGCTTGTGGTACGACAACGCCAGCACCATCGCCCTCACCAAGAATCCGGTATTCCACACACGTACCAAGCACATCGAGTTTCGGTACTTCTACATCCGCGAGCAAGTGCAGGCTGGTCACCTGGACGTCCGCCACGTGTCCTCCGCGGCCAACATGGCGGACATCTTCACCAAGGCCCTCTCCCACAAAGACCACCACCGCCTCCTTCCTCTCCTCGGCCTTCGGCCTCCTCACCTTCAATGTGAGCACCAAGATTATAAGGGGTGTGTTAATGAAATCTGAGACTCTTGCTTCTCACGTTGGTTCCTGTGACTCACCTCACAGGTTCAAATCCCCCCATGAGCAATGTTCCCCAACCCAGCCCACCATTTCGCCCCTCACAAAGGCTACCCCGCCTATTTGTCCCTTCTTGGGCTGCCCCGCCCATTTACCCCCAAACCTACTCCATGCATTATCCCATCTAGGGACTGCCCCACCTTGTCCCTCTTCCCAAACAGGCTACGCCCTACTTCACCCCGCATTATCCTTTCCCCAAATCTGGGCAACCTCACCTTCCCATCACCTCACCTCCCCACCACCTCACCTTCCCACCACCTCACCTTCCCACCACATCACCTTCCCACTACCTCACTTCCCCACCTCACCTTTCCAACACCTCACCTCCCCACCTCACCTTCCCACCACCTGACCTCTCCACATCAACTCCACACCTCACCTCCTCCCCACCTCACCTTCTCACCACCTCACCTCCCCACCACCTCACCTTCCCACCACCTCACCTTCCCACCACATCACCTTCCCACTACCTCACTTCCCCACCTCACCTTTCCAACACCTCACCTCCCCACCTCACCTTCCCACCACCTGACCTCTCCACATCAACTCCACACCTCACCTCCTCCCCACCTCACCTTCTCACCACCTCACCTCCCCTCCACCTCACCTTCACAGCACCTCACCTCACCCCACTTTCTGTTTAGCTTCATGTTTTAGTACTTAGGCTACAAGTTGTCCTAGCTCTCCCTGATTCATTCAATCCAACACATTCGTTGTGTTCTCATTCTTGACAGGGAGCAATCACCATTTCTGGCATCTAGGACGACCTTCAACGAATGATGGCAACAGATAACTGTATCTACAGCGTCAACTACAATGTTTGGAAGGAGGAATCCAAAAGTTGGCGACCCCAAAACCACAATTCTTATTGTGGTGGAGGAAATTCGTAGTGGACACAAACCTTGTCTCTGATGGAGACAAGGTTCCGTCGATTAACGCCATTCGTGCTAAGCAAAAAATTGTGTCTTTCGTCAGAGAGCTGTGCAAGTGACCAGATCATTGATTTTTGTTTACAATGTTGTCCTCTCACTGTCTAGCAATCCTATCTGGCATGAAAAGGGACGATTCATAATAAGTGGGAAGGAATGTAGCGGGAGGGCTTGTCGGTCCTTCCACCTCGCAAAAGCAAGAGGGTGTTTCGCAACCACCCCCTCCACATAGTGAGGGTTGGCTTGCGGTCGGCGACACATTGGTCGCCGACCAGCAGGCAGCCAGCTGGCAGGATGGTTTGTGGCCGATCAGGTGGCGGGCCGGCCACCAGCTGCTGATCTAACCGATGTCTCAATACACGGTGGAGAGGCCTCAAGGGTCTCGAGGACAAGGTCAATGGCCTCGTGGCCACACCCTTGCTCGCCCTCCTTGCCAACGAATGCGAGTGACAACGAGGGATAGGGCAAGCGAGCGAGAGCAAGAGACATGGAAGAATTTTGGTGTGAAATTGCCAAAAATGCCTGGAATGCGATGATTTTTTAGAGATGTATAAAAAAAGAAACCGAATTTAGCCTTGTGTGAACGTCGAGTTTCAAAATCAGAAGACTCATGTGAATGCACAAGTTCAAGGAAGTACCTTTCCCATTTGGGATCTAGAGCAAGGAGGCAAGGTAAGTGAAACGGGGTGGAACCTCCCGCTCCTTCTTTGAAGTCGTCGTCGGAGTTTGCAGAATGACGTTCACAATCCGCGTCAGGGGTTTACTCCCCTTCGCAGGATTGAGGGGCAATCGTCATCAACAACCCAGAGCAGGGAGACTCAAATGTTTCGAGTCTCCGGAGGCCCATTTCCGTTTTCAACCTTACCCCTGGTTTTGGGACCCAAACTGGGAGTTTCTACCTCGAACTCGTGTGTTCGCATGAGTTATTTCGTTTTTTTACATCGAAGATTGTCGCAAACAAAGTTTGATTTACGTTTTGATATTCTTGTGCGAAATCATCACGTGTAAGGCATGCTGGTGATTACGCGCCAGGGCTCTCTCGTCTCTCGTCCCTCATCCCTCTCCCTCATCCCTCTCCCTCGTCCTCGCTCGCTTGCTTGCGAGGAGAGCGAGCGGGGACGAGGGCATGAGGCCACGAGGTCTTGTCTTCGAGGCCCTCGCGGCCCCTCAGCCGCCGATCTGGCTGAGGCCGTGATCGGCGGCTGGTGGCTGGCCGGCTAGTGGCTGGCCGGTCACTTGGGCGGTCGCCGGCCATCCAGCCGGCCGGCAATGAGCTGGCCGGCGGGCAGCGAAATACTGACCGTCGGCCAACCCTCGTTGACGCGAGGGGTGGTACGTAACCACCCCTCACTTCAGCAAGGAGGGAGGGCCGAACCGGCCCTCCCGCTACATTCCTCCCCACTTGTTATGAACCGTCTCGCTTCATGAACAACAAGCAAGATTGTCAGTTAGTGAGTCGTCAACATTGTGAAAGAAAATCAATAATTTCGATCACCAGATAAACATGAACACATGCATGGGACTTAGACCTTAGCTGTAGCTTGTCGGTCTACACGGCTAGCGGCCTCCCCCCTTTTGGCTGGAGCGTCTGTGCGACAACCATGTTTGGCGTCCTTAACCTCCTATGGTTGCAGTCCACGAATGCCGCCCTACGCGAGCACAGTTTGGCAACCGTGCTCGAGACGACGACTCCTTTGATTTGGAGTCCACCGAGGGCATGCGGTGAGGCCATCACCGCCTTGCCCTTGTTGGTCTTGGACGGTCTGGCACTTGTCATCTCGTCGTCCGTGCAACTACCACATCGAGACCGTTATGAGGATCACCCCACAACTTGGAGGAGAATTGCCTCCCAAAATCTCCTTGCTCTCACGATTGGTGAGGCAATTATAGATTTTATTTCTTTTTCCTTAGGCCGCCACGGTCAGCACAAGGGCGTGGATTTAGAAACTAGTCTTCATAAGCCTTGACTCACGGTAAATGGTAGTGACTAGACTCTAGGAAAACAAAAGAATAGAATAGAAGGGAATGACAAGGAACGTGAGTGCCGCTCACAAAACAAGAGCGAAGAGTGAAATGGGAAATTCTAACAATTCCTAGCAACTCCATCACTCTTTTTTCCAACTCTTTGTCTTACTCTTGTTTTCTTGTATTTCTTGGCCTTCTCTTCACGCTCCTTGATGCCTCTCGCGTTCTTGGGCGATGTCTCCCTTGAGCTGGCAACGTTGGAGAGCCGTCAAAAGCATTCAAGGTGTCATCCTCATTTTTAGGGTGATCTCAGGCCGTGATAGTCCCTAGTCTTGCAAAAGTGCGCTGTCCCAATTTTTGGATGAAGGAGTTTTGGAGCCTTGTACATGGGAAAGGTTTGGTGGTTTTGGGGGGGTGGGAACTTTCCACCCCGTCCCACAAAAATCCTTCTACTCCCCTGGACATGAGAAGAGACTGAATGGAAGAGACTCCACCAAGTAGAGCTCTTTTCCAGCTCTCCAACGCACTTTACGGCACTTCATTCCGTGAAGTGTAGATGTCGTAGTCCGTTGTGGCATTTCTCCTACTGCTTGCAACTATCGGCGGCGTTTTGTATAGGACGTCGTCGCTGTTTCCGTCGAACTCTTGGTCACGGCGATCGTCTGGCTCTGATACCACTGTAACGTGCCGGAACCTCCAGCTCCTGCTCTGAAGTCGTCGTCGGAGTTCGCAGAATGGCGTTCTTCGTATGCGTCAGGGGTTTACTCCCCATCGTAGGACTGAGGGGCAATCGTCATCAACGACCCAGAGCAGAGAGACTTGAATATTTCGAGTCTCCAGAGGCCCATTTCTGTTTTGAACCTTACCCCTGGTTTTGGGACCCAAACCGGGAGTTTTTACCTCGAACTCGTGTGTCCGCACGAGTTATTTCGTTGTTTTATGGCAAAGTTTTTCGCAAACGAACTTTGATTTACGTTTTGACGTTTTGGCGCAAAATCGTTGCGTGCGAGGTACGCTAACAATTTCGCCCCAGGGCTCTCTCGTCTCTCGTCCCTTGTCCCCCTCCCTCGTCCTGACTCGATTGCTTGCGAGGAGGGCGAGCGGGGGCGAGGGCACGAGGCCGCGAGGCCTCGTCCTCGAGGCCCTCGTGGCCCCTCAGTCGCCGATTTGGCGGAGGCCGCGATCAGCGGCTGGTGGCTGGCCGGCCGGTCACTTGGCCGGTCGCCGGCCGTCCATCCGGCCGGCAGCGAGCTGGCCGGCGGCCAGCCCTCGTTGACGCAAGGGGTGGTGCGCAAGCACCATTCGCTTCAGCGAGGTGGTAGGGCCGAACCGGCCCTCCCACTACAGTGAAGGTGGGAATGGGTCGCCGGAGACTCGAGATGTTCGGGTCTCGGTGCATGTGTCGTTGTTTACGATTACCCCCAGAGTGACGTGGAGAGGAAACCCCTTCCAGGGAGCTCTAGACGCCATCCAGCCACTTATGACGACGAACTTTGTGCAGGAGCTAGAGTCACAACCACTACAGTCTTCTCTTCACCAATGACCTCCATTTCCTTGCCATGTCTATGCACAGTTGTAGACGAAACCGGATTCCCACCCCTTCTCTTGTAGATGCACCCTCTTGATCAGGTCCTCCGTTTCCCACTCCTCACACATTACTGTCCTTACCACCATGTGATACCTCAGTAGTCTCCCTTATTTCATGGTGTTTTGCCTTCCTGCTTGTACAGATGAACAAAAGCTAGGATCCAAATTCCCCCCCTCGTGTCACGTGTGGGCTTGGCCCCAGAATGTGGAGAAAACGTCTTCTCACACTTGTATTTTCTATTTAGGATAACCACCATATTGGGCTCCTTTTCAGTCAACAAGCATCGCCTACTGCATGCACTCCTCCACCTCCTCGAGTTGTATTCGTGCCTTCTCTCTAAACATCTACATTCCCCATCATATGGTGACAACTCATAAGCAAACCACCCCTAAAAGTGATTATAGTGTGCTATATCTTGTCGCAGATTGTCCCAACCCCCCCTCCACACCTTTTGACGAGGAACTACGTTAATGCACTGGTGCACGTACCCATGCCTATAGCCCACCGTGCCCGTTCAAAAAGTTCACTTTAGGCATTCAACATGTCTAAGATGACTTATCTGGACCTACTGGTTCTTTAAATAGCATGATACCCATCCCAAAATTGCTATTAGCCTAATGTTCTCTTGGAGGCCCGGGTTTAACCCTTGGGCATGTGCTTGTGGTGATGTAGCGGGAGGACCGGTTCGGCCCTCCCTCCTCGCTGAAGCGAGGGGTGGTTGCGCACCACCCCTCGCGTCAGCGAGGGCTGGCCGGCGGCCAGCAATTCGCTGGCCGTCGGCCAGCTCGCTGCCGACCGGCTGGACGGCCGGCGGCCGGCCAAGCGACTGGCCGGCCACCGGCCGGCCAGCCGCCAGCCGCCGATCGAGGCCTCAGCCCGATCGGCGGCTGAGGGGCCACGAGGGCGTCGAGGGCGAGGCCTCGTGGCCTCGTGCCCTCGGCCCCCCTCGCCCTCCTTGCAAATGAGCAAGAGAGGACGAGGGATAGGGGGAGCGAGGGTGAGGTCAAAATAGCTGGCGCGAAATCGCCAGCGTGCCTCGCACGCGACGATTTCGCGCCAGAACGAAAAAACGTATATCGAAGTTCGTTTACGACGAACTTCGATATAAAACGAACAAAATAACTCGTGCGAACACACGAGTTCGAGGTAAAAACCCCCGGTTTGGGTCCCAAAACCAGGGGTTTGGTTAAATACGGAAATGGGCCTCCGGAGACTCGAAATATTCGAGTCTCCCTGCTTCGGGTCGTTGATGACGGTTGCCCCTCAGTCTTGCGAAGGGGGTAAACCCCTGACGCGGACTGAGAACGCCATTCTGCGAACTCCGACGACGACTTCAGAGCAGGAGCTAGAGACACGACCCGTTACAGTGGCTCTCAGAGCCAGACGACCCTCGCGACCAAGGGTTAGACGGGAACGGCGGCTACGACATAGATAAAACGCCGCCGGCAGCTGCAAGCAGCAGCAAAAACGCCAGAAGGGACTACGACATCTACAATCCACGGATTGAAGCGCCGTAAATTGCATTAGAGAGCTTGAAAAAAGCTCTATTTGGTGGAACCACTTCCTTCCAGTCTCTCCACACTTCCAGGGGGCTAGGAGGATTTTTGTGGGGCGGGTTGGGGAGTTGCCACCTCTAAAACCACAAAATCCTCCTCATTTTCAAGGCTCCTTCAAACCTCCTTCATCCAAAAATTGGGACAGCGCCCCTCCCCAAGCTGAGGGACTCTCACATCCTGAGAGCATCCTTAAAAGAAGGAGGTTGACACCTTGAAGATTTTTGACGGCTCGCCAACGCCGCCGGCTCAAGGGAGACGCCGCCCAAGAACGTGAGAGGCGTCAAGAAGCGTGAAGAGAAGACCAAGGAAGACAAGAAGACAAGAGGAAGACAAGAAGTCGGAAGAGAGAGTTGAAGACTCGCTAGGAATTGTTAGAATTCCTCTTCTCATTGTTTACTCTTGTTTTGTGAGCGGCACTCACATTCATCCTTGTTCTATTGTCTTGTAATTTTCTGTTTTCCTAGGTACTAGTCATTGCCAATCGCCGTGAGTCACGGCTTAGGAAGTCTAGTTCCAAAAACCACGAACTTGTGCGGACGTGGCGGCCTAGGAAAATAGAAATTGAAATTATAATTGCCTCACCGATCGTGAGAGCAAAGAGATCGTAGGAGGCGATTCCTCCTTTATGTCATGGGGTGATCCTCACAACGACCTTCACGTGCTAGTTGCACGAACGACGAGATGGCAAGTGCCGGACCGTCCAAGACAAACAAGGGCAAGGTGGTGACGGCCTCACCACGAGCTCTCGGCGGACTCCAAATTTTGGGAGCCGCCGCCGCGAGCACGGTTGCCAACCCAAAGGCAACCGTACCGCCAAGGGCAACCCTACCGNAACTTGTGCCGACGTGGCGGCCTAGGAAAATAGAAATTGAAATTATAATTGCCTCACCGATCGTGAGAGCAAAGAGATCGTAGGAGGCGATTCCTCCTTTAAGTTGTGGGGTGATCCTCACAACGACCTTCACGTGCTAGTTGCACGAACGACGAGATGGCAAGTGCCGGACCGTCCAAGACAAACAAGGGCAAGGTGGTGACGGCCTCACCACGAGCTCTCGGCAGACTCCAAATTTTGGTAGCCGCCGCCGCGAGCACGGTTGCCAACCCAAAGGCAACCGTACCGCCAAGGGCAACCCTACCGCCGAAGGCAACCGACGCCAACCTCGGCGATACCGAGTGGCGTGCGGGGGCCAAAAAGGTGCTTGACGAGCACGTCGACGCGCACGTCGGCGACCCCCACGCGACGGATGATGCGATGGAGGAGGATCTCCCGGGGGGATACCCCGACAAAGAGCACGACGTCGACGAAGGCAAAGGCGACGAGGATCGCGACCATCGCCATCGTCGTGCGACGAACTTGAGCCGATTGCTCGAGAAGGGCAAGACGCCCGCCGCATCGCCTGAAGCTGCCGACGGCAGCGAGACTACCGAGAGCAGCAAGGGCGTTGAAAGCAGCCACACGGGAAGTTCCCACAAGAACGAGCCGGACGACATCGCCGCGAAGGCAATTCGCGATGACCGTCGTAGGCTCGCGGAGTTTGCTGCCGAGGCTGCAGGCCGACTCAAGATCACCACCGATGGTGGAGGTACGGCACCACTCGGAGGAATTGGGACGGACCCTCCTTCCTACGATGCAGCCACAATGGGGCAAGGCAGCGCTCACTTGAGCGTCGTCGCCGAAGACAGTCTCCTCCAAAAGGTGGGACTCCTTGGAGGCGTGTACGTGAACCGTACCCTCTTGCAGTGGGTAAGGGTGCACGGACAACGCGAGGCCCTGGAGGCTATCGCCGATGCTCTGACGACATCAGAGCTCAAGTTCGCATTCGCAAACCTGCTAGCCCACGTCGGGCAGAGCATCACGGTCCTTGACCGTGATCGCCAGCTGCAGCGCTTGGCCGCCCATGAGGCAAGCCGCCGATGCAACGACCTCGACAAGGCGTTGCAGAGCGTGACTCAGGTGCGGATGCAGCAGCAAGCACAGCGTACCGCAGCTGCGGATGCCACTGCCGGTAGCAGCGACGACTTGCCTACCTCGACGACTTCGGGGTCAGTCATGAACACGTCCTTCCTCCACAGTGTGGAGATCTTCCGGAAGGGCGTGAAGCTGACCGACTGGCTGAACCGCATGGAGCACGTCCTACGTGTCCACAAGGCTCCACTTGGCCAGTTGGGTGACCTTGCCACGACGCGGCTTGAAGACAAACTCTTCAAGTATGTGGTCAAGGAGTGGACCACGCAGCAGCCGCACCTCGAGTGGCAGCCCATGCCGTGGGAGGCCTTCTACGCGATCATGCACAAGAAGTGCACCCAACGTGAGGAGGCGCAACATGCCTTCCATAAGATCAAGGACTTCAAGCAGCTGGGCAGCTCGCTCGAATCTTACTTGAGAGAGTTCGCCGCACTCGTGGAAGAAGCCGAAAGCTTCATCGAGGACGATGGGACTCAAACCTTCAAGTACCAAGAGTGCATGCTACTGGAGTACTTGCGTGATGGTCTTGCCAGCGAGAAGCTGAAGGACAAGACCACCACAACAGCCACTGGCCAAGCTTGGACAAGCTGGAGGGCGTTGCGCGACTACATGAGCCAAGTGTATTCGGCGAACCCGAAGCACTACTCTGATGTACGGCCGAACGCACGGGCAGAGCAAGGCCGCAACATGCGCATGGACGCTGCAGGGGCTGGTGGGTCAGCTGGACAGCGAGGCGGGGCCAAGGGCAAGCAGCCTGCAAACCCTCCAGCCAAGAAGGCTGGTGGATACAAGGGTCCAAACAACAAGCGCAGCCGCGAGAATGACGAGCTGCAGGCGGCACGTGAGCGTCGCAACACATCCTTCCGCGAAGGGCTCTACCACAACTGCATGCAGCCAGCCCACTTTAGGGCTCAGTACCCTCACGCTACTGGAGGTGGACAAGAGGCCGCGGCGTTAGCTGCAGCAGTAGCACCTCGTGGGGATGGTGCAACAAGAGGCCGCGGACAGGGCCGTGGACAGGGTCGCGGTCGCGGCAATGGGCCCGGCCGTGGTAATGGACAGGGCCGTGGTAACGGACAGGGCCGTGGGGCGGGTTTTCCCTACCCCTGAGTGACGTCAGTGGGGACCACTCAGGGCTAAAACTAGATCACGAGTGTGGGTTCATGTTTTCAGATGAGGATGTTAAACAATTTGAGTTTTTGACGAGTTCAAATTTCTCTGTTGTCTCTTCTCCTCTTGTTGAACTGCATTCTACACTTGCTGACCGACATTTCCCACTAAATCTTGCATCCCCGGACGAGATGCATGATCGTACATGCTTAGTGGTGGCGACACCGACCACTGTGCAAGAGTTGTGTGACACAGTGATTGAAGCAAATGCCCTCAAAGCAATGAGCTCAATCACGTTTGCAGTACCCTTAGTCGACGATTTCGACCCATTCAAATTTAAAGACTGGAAGGTGCTAGCCGAATTCACACGTGCCCACAAGATGTGGGCTCGAGTGGGTGAATCATGGGAGTTGCGACACCCGTCGTACAGATTCCGTGTTTATCACAAACTCGGCTTACCGTCGTCGAGTATGTTCACTCGGAAGAGTGGAGGCAACATGACGATGCAGTTCAAAGGACACCTAGCTGGTGCTCCCGTGAACGTACCGGCTGACACTGGAGGGGACGACTCTTTTGTTAGCCTTGGCTTTACCTGATAGGTTGGCTTGAAGTACGAGCCATTGAATGGCGCAGTTGTTGTCAGTGACATCCGTACGGTACCCGTGATCGGTACTTGTAAAGAAAAAAATTGTATTCAAGGGTACACACAGAGTGTCACATTGAAGGTACTCAACCTTCTTGACCCGTTTGACGTGGTGCTAGGCGATCCCTGGCTCCATGACAACAAGGCTCTAATGTGTTTTGAATCAAAGCGTTTGATCCTCCGAAAAGGACAACACCGTTTTAAGTTGATTCTGAGTACGGAATTATCACCGACCCGACTCAAAGTCCATGCCAGCTTGTCTACAATGCAGGTCAAGAGACGTATTCGACAAGGTTGTCGATACTTCTTGGCTCAGCTGCAGAAAGTAGAGGACGACGTGACGGAAGGCACGCCACAAGAGATCAGATCTCTGTTGGCGGAATTCTCGGATGTATTCCAAGACCCACCGGCTGGACTTCAACCAGAAAGACACATGGGCCACACGATTCCGCTGCAACCGGAGGTGACTCCTCCGTTTAGACCCATGTATTGCCTTAGTCCAGCAGAAATGCGAGAGGTCGAACGCCAAATCAAAGAGTACCTTGCAAAGGGGTGGATCGAGCCCAGTAGCTTGCCGTACGGTACGTCGATCCTTTTTGTGAACAAAAAGGACGGTGATTTACGCATGTGCGTGGATTACCGGACGTTGAACAAGCTGACGGTGAAAAATCGATTCCCCTTACTGCGGATTGAGGACTTTTTTGACCAACTCCAAGGCGCAAAGGTATTTTCGTCCTTGGATTTGTCTCAAGGGTACCATCAAATCCGCATCACGGAAGATGATGTGCCCAAAGCTGCATTTCGAACGCACATGGGACACTATCAGTTCCGAGTGTCATGCTTCGGGCTTACGAATGCCCCGGCAACCTTCCAAGGAGAAATGAACCGAACGTTCGCCAAGCAACTTGGACAGTTTGTCTTGGTTTACCTGGACGACATCCTGGTTTGCTCCAAATCAATGGAAGAGCACATAGAACATCTGCGGGAAGTTCTCGCAATCCTTCGGGAACAGAAGTTCTATGCGAAAGTGAGCAAGAGCAAGTTTGCACAAGATGAACTCGAATACCTTGGACACATCGTCGACAAGGAAGGCATCCGTGTCGATCCACGAAAGGTCCAAGCCGTTGTGGACTGGCCACGTCCCGAGAATGTTGGGCAGATACGGTCTTTCCTCGGCCTTGCAAACTACTTTTGACGGTTTATGCAAGGGTATTCGACCCTGGTAGCGCAGCTAACCAGGCTCACGCGAAAAGACGTGTGTTGGGAATAGACATCTGATTGCGAGAACGTTTTTCTCAAGGTCAAAGCGCTCCTATCCACGGTGCCCATCCTAGCTCTTCCGGATCCATCGCAACCGTGGGAGGTTCGATGTGATGTGTCGGTTGTAGGACTCGGAGCCCTCCTCATGCAGAACGGTCACCTTGTTGCGTATGAGAGCCTGAAGCTCATTCCCGCGGAAACGCGGTACACGACTGGGGATCAAGAGCTCCTTGCGGTAGTACACACTTTCAAGATGTGGCGTTGCTACCTCGAGGGTGCTGAAGGGGGTGTGACGGTCGTGACCGACCATAATCCATTGGTGTTTTTCCAAACGCAACCGAACCTGTCAAGACGGCAGGCGCGTTGGAGTGAATACCTGAGTTGGTTCTTGTTCACATGGAAACATCGGCCAGGACGCATCAATGTGGCCGATCCACTCAGCCGACAGCCTGTGGAAATTAAAGCAACCACGGAAGTCAGTGGGTGTTTTATGGCCATTGCAACAGCAACAGTACAACCACCAGATCCCCCTGCACCTCTGCGGCAACCACCACGAGAGATTATCCATTACAACGGTTTTGTAAACATGATCCGGTTGGGATACTGTGTGGATTCTTCGTTTCAAGACTCTCGAAATCTGGAAAAGTACGGATTGGTGGAGGTTGCAGGAATATCTTGGAACGGAGAACAAGTTGTTGTGCCAAACTCGGAAGACCTTCGACCAAAGGTTATCTTCCAGTTCCACGACCCGCCAGTAGCAGGTCATGTGGGACCTCGAAGGACCGGACAGGCACTCTCGGACCACTATTGATGGCCAGGGTGGAGTGTTGATGTCCGTAAACATTGCATGACATGCGACCCATGTCTTCGGAATAAGGATAGCAGCAAGAATCCTGCTGGACTCCTCAAACAGCTTCCCATTTCTGGGACTCCATGGGAGTGCGTCAGCATGGACTTTATTACTGGTCGTCCGGACACGGCCCGTGGCCATGATGCAATACTAGTGGTTGTGGATCTTTTGACAAAGATGACACACTTCATTCCTACAACCACTGACGTGAACGCAAAGGAGACCGCTCGTCTCTTCTTTGAGGGTGTCGTAAAGTACCACGGCTTGCCGTTGTGCATTATCTCCGATGAAGATCGAAAATCTGCTAGTAAGTTCTGGCAAAAGATGCACGAGTACTTCGGCAGTGAATCTCAAATGTCGACAGCATTTCACCCTCAAGTTGACGGACAAACAGAGCGCATGAATCGCACTCTAGAGTAGATGCTACGCATGTACGTGGACTTTGCCATGCATGATTGGGACGAATTCCTAACACCGGCAGAGTTTGCGGTGAACAACTCGGAGAACAAGTCCACACAGTTCACACCGTTCGTGTTGAACAGTGGTTGGCATCCAGTGGTGTCCTCTTCATTGGTGAAGAGTGGGAGTACATGAGGGCAGGTTCCTTCCGCTCAAGCCTTTGCCGAGCGCATCGACTCCTTGTTACAGGAGGCGAAGGGTCACCTTCAAGCAACTCGGCAGGGACAAAAGGCATAGGCCGACAAAGGTCGCCGGGAGGTTTCGTTTGACATCGGTGACAAAGTGCTGCTTAGCACTAAAAACCTTCGGCTGAAGTCGCCAGGGGCAAGAAAACTTCTACCGAAGTGGATTGGGCCGTTTCCCATTGTGGCACGCATCGGGCCAGTGGCATACCGATTGCTACTTCCGCCGAGTATGAAGATACATGACGTGTTTCATGTGAGCTTGCTGGCTCCATACACGGCAGAAGGAACCGTTCAGCCACCGCCAGCACTCCTGGCTGCCGACGGCCAATACGAGGTCCTTCGCCTACTCCAGCACCGAGAGCGTACTCTTCGGTCGCGCGTTGTCAGGGAGTACCTCGTTCATTGGGCCGGTTGTGGACCTTAACATAATTCATGGGAGCCTGAATCTCGGTTGCCCACAGGGGTGGTCAACGAGTACTGGAGGGAGCTTGCAGCTCGCACAGATCGACGCGTGGCAAGAGGTACCACCTGAACGCGGAAAAAGTGAACAACATTCCCACAGGGCAGCATTCATGGACAGCGACCATAGGAGATTGGGGACGCCCAACATGGTTGTCGCGCGGACGCTCCAGCCTAAAGGGGGGAGGCCGCTAGCCGTGCTGACCTACAAGCTGCAGCTTAGGTCTAAGTACCATGCACGTGTTCATGTTTAGCTGGTGATTGAAATTATTAATTTTCTTTCACAATGTTGATGACTCACTGACTGACAATCCTACTTGTTGTTCATGAATTGGGACGGTTCATAACAAGTGGGGAGGAATGTAGCGGGAGGGCCGGTTCGACCCTCCCTCCTCACTGAAGCGAGGGGTGGTTGCGCACCACCCCTCGCGTCAGCGAGGGCTGGCCGGCGGCCAGCAATTCGCTGGCCGTCGACCAACTCGCTGCCGGCCGGCTGGACGGCCGGCGGCCGACCAAGCGACCGGCCGGCCACCGGCCGGCCAGCCGCCAGCCGCCGATCGAGGCCTCAGCCCGATCGGCGGCTGAGGGGCCACGAGGGCCTCGACGGCGAGGCCTCGTGGCCTCGTGCCCTCGCCCCCCCTCGCCCTCCTTGCAAACGAGCAAGAGAGGACGAGGGATATGGGGAGCGAGGGTGAGGTCGAAATAGCTGGCGCGAAATCGCCAGCGTGCCTCGCACGCGACGATTTCGTGCCAGAACGACAAAATGTATATCGAAGTTTGTTTACGACGAACTTCGACATAAAACAAATGAAATAACTCGTGCGAACACACGAGTTCGAGGTAAAAACCCCCGGTTTGGGTCCCAAAACCAGGGGTTTGGTTAAAAACGGAAATGGGCCTCCGGAGACTCGAAATATTCGAGTCTCCCTGCTCTGGGTCGTTGATGACGATTGGCCCTCAGTCTTGCGAAGGGGGTAAACCCCTGACGCGGACTGAGAACGCCATTCTGCAAACTCCGACGACGACTTCAGAGCAGGAGCTGGAGACACGACCCGTTACAGGTGAGGTAGTTCCCTTTCCATAATCGGTCATGATCAAGGGCCAGAAAGCTATGGGTAAAACGGTGTTTTGCCCGTACATGCATCAACTTTAGATATCTGTCCTCCATATCCAGTAACTGCTCTTCAACAACGCCATATCCATCATTTTTTAACCTTAACAAAGATGTATCCAAAGGTCGAAGAAAAGCAACGACGTATGAAAAATAGCACATGAGCACCATGTCGTCGTTGCATGAAATGTAGCGTCGGAGTGCTGACGTCATCAGGCCCCTCGAACAATCACAAACCCCACTTTCCAGGTGTTTGTGATTTTTTGAGGGAGGGGTTTGCGGTGGGGGGTCCGAGGCACCCCATGAAAGGGAAATTTCTCGGCCTAGTAGATGCCCGCCCAAAAAAAAAACCCTCAACCCAAAATGTCATTCGGGGTTGGGTTTGAAAGTGTTATTTGGATGCGCAAACCCCCTCTTACGATGTAGGGTTTTATGTTTTGTGGGGATCCTTCCAAAAAAATGCACAAAAACATATATCGCAATATGGATTTTGCGCGTTGAAAGGGAAAAAAGGAAAAGAAGGGTCATCGGTCGATAGCTATCTTATGAGGGAGCGAGGGTTGCGATAGAGGGACGGTCACATGAACCTTCTCTCCATGCTCAATCAGCGACATGTGTCGCTGATGGAGCATGGCGAGCGACGTTGGATGCTTCACTCCATTGTTTTACTTTATGGATATAGGGGACACAAAATTCCGCTCCTGGATATGGGATGATCATCCCTTCTGGGCTGTGGATGTACTCATTATTGCGCACGGGTTAAAAGGTATGGTCATGTTCTGCATTTGGATAAATTTGTGAGAGGTGCCTTGTTCGACCCCCCTCTTGACGCGGACTGCCTCCTGTTGGAAGTCGTAGCTATAAGATGCTATAGCGCTTCCTCATTGTTCAGAGAGAACTGTTTTTGGAGTGCATTTTTATCGGATGTCCATATGCGCGCCGGAACATATATGTGGATGGGTGTCAAAATCACGTGGGGAGTATTGTTCAGCGAAGTCGATGGTTTTCCGAAACACGTCACCATAGGTGGAAAAAATAAGTTGCATCGCAAAAGACAACGTCGTGCGTGGATCCCGATGCGTGCTCGATGGGCACTGTCTTTTTAACCGGAGATTAAAATTTATATGTGTGTGAAACTTTGTCGAGCCTGCTGAGAAAACAAAAAGGTCTCCGTCGATTAGCGTCCCTATCTACTCGGTCGCTTGAACAGTTCTTGCGAGGCAGGTTTCCGACGATAACCGGTCCTCGCATATGTGCGGCCTGAAAATAGGCATAAACTAGACATAAAAGTCCGAAGTCGACATTTATAATTTACTCGCAACCGGAACAGGTAGTTACCATCGTCGCGATCTCGACCCGTCACCTCGCGTCTAGGCGAGTCGCAAACCAAGCAGTTCGCATATAGTTGCCCTCTGCATTTTAGACATGCAATTTTGGACGTAGAGAGTGCGATGCGAACAGGCAGGCGCTGTCCAAATTCGGTGGATCGCATTTGTTTTGTCTTCTAGCGACAACTGAACTGTGTCACAGTCACCATCGGTTGCTGCACCCTTGATCGAAAGTCAAAACACTGTACCTCGTGTGCATTGGCAGGATGGCAAATGAGATGGTGAACTGAGTTGAACGAATATGGGGTGAGGCTGGTTGCGGTTGGAATCGGTGGTAGAACGCTTCCGGACACAGGCTTTGCTCAACGTAGTTGAGGACTTTGTGGTTCCAAAAGTTGCGCACAGATTTTGTCTCACTCAGAAAGCCGGTCATGAGTCGTATGCTTACGGTCATGTCCAAAGGTCGACGCAGCTACCGAGGACTGGCATCGAACTTTCAACTATCGATGCTTCACGTTGATTGGTGGAAGGTTGTTGGTTGAAACGATATCGTCCGATAAA
>SZWC01000515.1:322661-336788 GCA_023375785.1 Penium margaritaceum
CCCCCCCCCCCCCTCCTTTTTGTCATTGTTGTCTTCGTTGTTGTTGTCGTCATCGTCGCCGCCGAGTCCTCCACCGACGGTGTTGCCGCCGGACCCACACTCGCTGCACCCGCCGCCGTCGCTGTCGTTGTCATAGCTGCCATTGTCATCGCCACCATCATAGTCGTCGTCATAGTCGTCGTCGTCGTCGTTATCGTTGCCGCCACCGCCGTCATCGTCGTTGTCGTTGTTGTTGCGGCCACCGCCGTCGTCGTCGTCGTCATCGGCGTTGTCGTCGTCACCATTGCCAGCACTGCTGCTGCCCCTGCCACCGCCAACGCCGTGGTCGTCTTTGTTGCTCTTGGGGTGCGGGGGGCTCTTGTGGACCCCATTGGGAGCACCTCCCGCACATGGTGCTATGCAGCAGTCTGCCGCCAAGCAGCAGTTGCAGTGTGCAATGAGACGGAGTGACGGTTGACCTTTCTCAGTTGACTGGCAACCTTTTTCGTTGGGTAAGATTGAAGACTCGCCTTCTGGTCACGATGTTCAGCTGAGCCTCCTTTTCTCAGCTAACTTGTCCCTCGTCCCTCCATGCAGCTGTTGCTGGCCAACGGAGCAAATCCCAACTTAGAAGACGCCAATGGCAACACACCCATCAGCATCGCCACTGACAGCCGCGACGCCCAGCTGCTCAGGCTGCTGGGGACTAAGCAGCTGTTGGCTGCAAAGTAAGCTGTGACTAGCGGCACAGTAAGCAGCTGTTGGCTGCAAAGTAAGCTGTGACTAGCGGCACAGTAAGCAGCTGGCAGTTGACTTTGGTCAGAATGTGGGATCCATCTATCCGTACCTGTCATGACAGTAATGTGAATCTTGCACCATCAGTCTCGACTTTCTCTCTTGTCTCGTAATCTTGCCCCTTTTCCCAAACTCATGGAAACGACCATGTGTTGAGTATTCATAAGTGGATACTCCCACAAGGCCTTACCACTCAAAGTGTTGTGACCTCGCATTTCTGAGGTGATGCTTGCGAAAGTCGTCCTTTGCTGCCGATGCGAGAGGGCATTTGCGCCTTGCATGGGAGGTGGTGCTAGAGTCTTGTGAGAAAAGGAAAAGGGATACCTGTGATGGATGAAAATACGAACTGTTTTCTTGGAACTCATGGTTAACGTGTAGACTTGACCACTCTCTAAGCAGGCAGTTTGTTTCCGGCAAATCTGAACATAATTTCTAAGGATGTGCCCTAGTTGCGTCATACTTGTGCCCTGGTCGGAGGTACATCCTCATCATGGTGCCCTTCTCCTCGGTGTGTCCCTATTTCACCTGGTTTCATCCCTACTCGAGCTTAAGCTGCACCCTGATGACTCCCCTTTTGTGCCTTCGTCATGCTCTAATTTCAGTTCAGTTGAGCCCTAGTTGTGCCCATCGTATGTTGTCCGGTCTATCACAACCCAATTCAAGCCTTAGTTGCAGCTTCGCTGCACCCTAGTGTTGGTGTGTGTGTGGCTTCCACCCATCGCGAGCGACAGCCAAGAGAATAGCGGTACAAGAGAGCACGACGACATGGTCCCTGATGCGGACCTCCGAGGCAGCGGCGACGTCGTGATCATCGAAGGTGCGGTCTGTGTCGTGGTGCTCCTCGTGACCCCTGATGCGCAGCCCATCATTCAGCTGCTGCTAGAGATCCGCCTGTCCTAGACGTGCATCCTGTGGAGACCACCCAGCTGTCTCGAGACGCCTGTGTACATCCTCCACACACTCCTCGACAGCCCGTCGTGCTGGAACATTCACGGTGTAGCAGTGGCTGCTGGCCTCCCATAGCTCGACCATGAGATATCCACTGAAGGTGGAGGTAGCGGAGACAACGGCGGCATCTGTAAGCAACAACGGCCCTGGCAGCAATAAAAGGGAGGAGAAGCAACAGCTTACAGCAGCGGCGGCTGCGAGCAGTGGCAGCACGTAGCAGCAGCAGCAGCAGCTTGCAGCAGCGGCGGCGGACAACAACCGCAGTGAGGGAATGAAGAAACCCCCTTTAACGACGTCTTGTGTGAGGGTGTGGGTCGTAAGGGACACAACGCAATAGACGACGTTGAGAATGGTGGAGAGACGGCGAAGATGTAGTTGAAAGAATGAGAGTTAGAGATACAACGAGCAAGCGAGAGGGATATCCCCTCCGCACTCGGTACGGCCACCGTCAGTGCACGCTGTGCGACAGCTGGTCTATGGGAAAATCCAAGAAAATAGCTACCAGTGTCCAAACAGCAACTAGACAGAACTTGTCAGCAATACATCGCACTCGGGTGGCCGAATAACAAACGGAAAGAAACAGCAGAAGCAGAAAAACAAGCTTTGCAAAACTAAATTGGCAAAGGGCAAAGTTGACGTTGCCGAGAAAATGACCACTATGATCTGGCCACCGAGAAAACTTTTGTGTGCACATGGGAATGTGCGAGGTGAAGCTGAGATTGTCAACATGGTCGTCGACCACTGTAGCCTGTTGCATGTGAGTGGCGTCAAGTCCTGAGGTCACCAAAACACAACATCCCCCCATGACCCGCAGACACTAGATGCCATAAGCGCACAAGGGAGATCCCAGTTGACAATGAGCCACAAGCAAGATCAAGTAGCCACAACAGTACGAGAGCGGACATATCAACCGGGGTCGGCACGAAGAGAGTGGAGACCAACAGCATGCACAGCCACCTTGAACTTCCCACTACAGAGCGCCTTGGTGAGAAATTCAGCCCGCATGTGAAGCATGTCACCTCCAATGAGGCGCACATTGCCACACGCAATTCGTTCACGAACAAAGTGATGTTCGATGTTGATGTGCTTCGTGCGATTGCGATGCATGCCATTGTGCTCAGCAATGCGGCGAGTGCTTTCATTGTCGCGGCGAAGAGTGATGCGGTGAATGGGCTGGCGCAGTTACTGCATAAGGCGACACAACCAATTGCTCTCACAAACACCCGCACCCAGAGCGACATACTCGGCCTCAGTCGAGCAGCGTGCTACAAACCCTTGATTACCACTCTTCCAAGAGACCGCGGTGCCACCATGAGGAAGATGTAACCCGACGGACTGCGCGTGTCACGGTCTTGAGCCCAATCGCTGTCTGTGTATCCATCAACAACGACAGAGGGTTGGGCACAAAAACAGAGGCCAAGACGGGGTGTGGAGACGATGTAGCGGACGACACGCAAGGCTGCCTCGAGATGGAGGGGACGTGGGCACTTGGAAAACTGGGACAAGAAGTTGACAGCGAAGGCAGCATCATCACGTGTGGTAGTGCCGAGAAACATCAGAGTCCCGATGACCTGGAGGTAGGTCGTAACGTCCACCAACCCCCGAACCGCACAGGGTCAGCAGTCTTCAGAAGGCGCTGGCCAGAGGGCGTCATAGGTGTGGACGCATGGGGAACAACGGCTAGGAGATCGGCAAACTAATCCCCAAGAGTGCGGACGTACTCGGCCTGGTGCACGGTGAGCATGCGACGCTAACGGTCTCGCTCGATCTCCATGCCCAGGAAGACGCGGACAGGGCCGAGATCCTTCATTTTGTACGCAGACTGGAGGACATCCTTGACCGCTTGGACATCCTATGGATCCGGAGAGGCGATGAGGAGATCATCCACGTAGTCGAGGATGGCAACAAACGGTGCAGTAGGGGCACAAACGAAAAGGGCAGGATCGACCGGACTGCGACAGTAACCACCGCGCTCAAGGGTGGCTGATATCTCGAGGTTCCAGCAGTGCGGAGACTGCTTGAGCCCATACAGCGCCTTGCGGAGGCACCAAACGCGGCCGAAGCCGTCGTCAACGCTAGGAGGCTGGGCAAGATAGATCTCCTCATCGAGACGACCGTGCAAGAATGCATTGTTGACGTCCATTTGGTGCAGTTCCCAGTCATGCTGGGCCACCTGGCTCAAGAGGGCTTTGGTAGTGGTGTACTTCCCAACAAGGACAAAAGTGGCATCGAAGTCTACGCCCGGCACTTGGGAGAACCCTTTGGCCGTCAGGCGAGCCTTGTAGCGCTCAATGATGCCATGCGGTTTGCGCTTGCGCCTATACACCCAATGTGCAGCTATAGCCTTACGACCAGGTGGCAGATCCACGAGCTCGTAGACCCCATGATCTGTGATGGCATCAAGCTCGACGCGCATGGCCTCCTCCCATAGTGCTGCATCAGGAGCAGAGCGCGCCTGGCGGATTGTGTCCGGGTCCGGCGGGAGTGCTGTGGAACCACGAGATGTCAGGACAGTGGCGACAGAGACGGGGTTAGAGACACGACGAGACACAGCAGCAACAACAGCATGAGAGAACTCAGCCGCGAGCAGAGAGTAGCCGATTGCAGAGTTCAGCTGGTCAATAGAGGCTGACAGTCCAAGTGCATCGAGACCAATGTCAGGAGGAGCGGGTCCACGAGCTAGAGGAGAAGGACTGGTAGGACGGGACGGACCAGAGCGATCCAGAGAGGGAGCAGCATGAGAGCGCGACGGTAAGGGCCGGAGACGGCCCCCAGGAGCACGACTAAAAGGAGGGGGGTCGGACAACAGTAAAGGTGCGAGTGGGTCCGTCGCCAAGGGAATCCGGACAGAGTCAGCCAAAGGTGCAGAAGTGGTAGGTGGCGAGATCAGCAAGGAGGCATGGAGTAATGGCGGAGAGGAGGACGGCGATGGCACAGGCATGAAAGCAGGGGACCCAACAGCGGGTGACACGACAGGAGGTGACGCCTGAGGCAGAGAGATGCTGACGAGGATGTAGGTGACAGCGATGATCCAAACAGAGGCACAGGAGCAGGGGCGATAGGGAGAGAGGACACAATCGTAGGGGTCACTGAGGGTGTCGACAACGATGCACTCATGGGGGCAGAGGATAGAGGAAATGAGACAGGACAGAGAAAGAGAGGGGACGGAAATGGTACCCTCGGGCCACTCGGTCCACGAGCTGCCCTTGACACGAGTGGCAGGGACAAGAGAGGTGACGTTGTCGACAATTTTGCGACCGAAATTGTTTCAAAAAAACAAAGCGACACGAGATTCAATGGCACGCGCACAATCAGCATCCCAAAAGCGCCAAGCCTTGGACTGCGGAGAGACACCAAGGAAAAGGCACATACGACCACGCTCCCCCAGACACGAGCAAGGGGCAAGTCAGCGCGGCGACCATGCCAGCGCTCGTACGGTATGACATGGTGGGGGAGTGGACCATGAGGAACCCGGTTCCACACCCAAGTCATATACTTCATGGCCTCATATGTAAAAGCTTTAGAGAGACCAAACTCAAGCAGCATGGTGCGAACACCGTCAGCCAATGTACGGTTCTAATGTTCGGAGACACCGTTTTGCTGTAGGGTGTAGGGAGCAGACGACTCGAAGCGAACACCAAGTGACGTTAGAAAGGGAAGAGTGGAGCCAATGAACTCACCACCATGATCGGAGCAAAAGACCCGCAGCTTGCATTGACATGCACGCTGTGCTTGGATGAGCCAAGACTTGATCGTAGGCCCAACATCACTCTTCAAGCGGAGTAAGTCCAACAGAAACGTTAATAGTCATCAATGAGACAAAGGACGATTCGACCACCATCAAGAAACTCAACCAAGAAGGGGCCCATGACGTAAGCATGGACAAGAGCGAGTGGCTCATGTGTGCGTGACATAAACACGGGGAATGGGGCGCGGTGCATTTTGCCTTGCGCACAATCCATGCAATCAGCAGTGTAGGGTGCGGAGAAGGTAGCGGCATCTAAACCAACGGCAAGCTGATGGTGAAGCAAGCTGCGTATGTCGGCGGTGTGCACATGGCAGAGGAATTGATGTAGCAAGTGAGTGTGCTTAGGGGAGAGTGAGGGAGCAACATGGACATGAGCAG
The DNA here is from genome assembly GCA_023375785.1 of Penium margaritaceum. Classification (NCBI taxonomy): domain Eukaryota; kingdom Viridiplantae; phylum Streptophyta; class Zygnematophyceae; order Desmidiales; family Peniaceae; genus Penium; species Penium margaritaceum. The sequence goes on from SZWC01000515.1 coordinate 328,510, forward strand.
ATGCGGCGTAGGTCAGAGTGGATGCAAACAATGGTACACGGTACAGTTTGTCACACCGGAGACCACGAAGAACAACACGTCTAGAGGACTGAAGGGAGACAGTGCCGACACCACGAGACGCCATTAAATCCATACCCTGATCATCAAGAGCAGTGACAGACAATAGACTGACCTGAAGGGCGGGCACGAACAACACATCAGGCAAAAGTACATCGCCGTCAGGTCCAACAAATCGCACAACACCAACGCCCTGCACCTGGAGCATTTGTCCCGATCCAGTACGAACGAACCGCACGTCCCCAACAGGCCCCAACGACACAAATGGGAGATGTGACGACGTCATATGATGCGTGGCGCCAGAGTCAATAATCTAGAATCCGCGTGACACGCGTGTAGGTGACGTGACATGACATGCGGCGACGTTACCAGTGAGACCAACAAAAGGTGGCGCACGCTCGGGACAAGATGCGAAGCGACAAGGGTAAGAGACATGTTGCCAATCCTCAATCCATGCACCATCACCAACCGGACAACCCAACGACGCTCCCCAAAGGGCTCCATCCGACTCACAGTGGTGAACACCAGACCCAACCGCGAGACTCACACCGGAGTAGACGGCTATAGGTCGATTGCGTGAAGGTGGAGGAAGAGAGCCCCCGGAGAGGATCAAAGGAGACCGCATGTGTGGCGGGCCAGACCCATAAAGGGTGTCCAAGGAGAGAAGGGGAACGCCTGGGGAGCAGGCGCATGAAGCCACAAAGGAGTTGTGTAGAACGGTGAGGGTGGCCCATAGAACGAGGGGACCCGGTAGGATGGTGTCCATGCGACCCCAGGTGGTGCCATCGCCGGCGATGCCATGTTGAGAGAACGGACAGCTCAGAGGAGAGAAAGAAAGGAGAGGTGATAGGAGAACCTCAGAATGATCTCCCACAATACCAGGACAAATCCCCAAGCACTGGGGTCTCGATTGAATGGAAGAGAATGTGAAAGAACACAAGAGTAGGAGATAAGAGAAAGAAGAGGTAAGGAAAGGAAGCCAAGGGCACGAAAAGAATGCCCACGTATTCACGGCACCACCCGGGAAACAGAGAGATGTTTCGGGAGTTGGAACGAGAACCCGGGTACCCGGTAGCAAGCAAATGGGTAGATTGTGACAAAAATAGGAATGAGTGCGAGACCCGAGGGAAAAACCCCAGGGTTGGCCAATGAGAAAGTGAAAATTCTGACGAGTCCGAGGTCACTCCCCACAACCGTTGGTCTCGCGAGGCAGTGGGACAATCCCCCAAATGTCCGCGTCTTGACCCAGAGGGTAAGAAGAGAATTGAGGAGAAGTGATGAAATAGAGAGAGATAAAGAGGAGAATAAACAAAAGGAGAAAGGGAAAGAAAACAAAGCTAAGAAGGTGGAGATTTGTAGGGGTGGCCCCAAGAGAGGCTTCCGAGGAGGAGACCCGGGTACACCCTGGGCCCGTTTCTGTTTTTACGTTGTCCGCAGTTTGGCAGCCCTGGCAGCCCAGAGCTTGTCATCGCGAAGCTCGAGGGGCCTTCGCGTTGACGGGAGTCGGTGACCGAAGAGCCAGCCATTGCTAGCTGCGCCACGCTATCTTCCACGGCGGAAGGTGAAGCCGCGACGGTTGTGCTGCTGTTGCGAATGCTGATGCTGTTGTGAATGTTGCTGCTGCGAATGCTGCTGCTGTGAATGCTGCTGCTGCTATGAATGCTGCTGCTGCTACAAATGCTGTTGCGAATGCTGCTATTGCTGCAAATGCTACTGCTGCTACGAGCTAAGACTGCAAGATGGTGCGCGGCAAGCTACTCCTGCGAGCTGCTGCGCCAGCCGAGACGACTATCTGCGCGGATGAGGCAAAGACAACCAAAACCAGGGACAGTGCTGCCACGGATGAGGCAGCACCGTCGGCGATGGATTGGCAAAGAAGCCCAAGGCGCAGAAGGGTGAAGCCGTAACCTGAAGTTGCGGTTGCTGTCACGGCTAGAATGCTCTGACTGTAAAGGAGAGTCCCACAAGGGAGAGGTACTTCGAGACAAACGACCGAAGTTGTGTGTGCTTGTCGCCGCCGAGAGGGCAGCCGCGACGAGAGGACTGTTGCCAAGATTTTGGCAGCGTTTTGCCTCCAGCTCCGCCGGAGTTCTACGTGGTGGGAGCCATGAGCTCAGGGCCGCCACGTTGCCAGAATTCATAACCCCACCCAGCCTAACCCAGCCCAGCAAGAAGTTGTTGCTGCGTGTTGTATGGTGGAATGCGAGGGTGTAATCTCTCAACCGCTTTGATACCATGAGGGAATGGAGAAACCCCCTTTAACGACGTCTTGTGTGAGAGTGTGGGTCGTAAGGGACACAACACAACAGACGACGTTGAGAATGGTGGAGAGACGGCGAAGATCTAGTTAAAAGAATGAGAGTTAGAGATACAACAAGCAAGCGAGAGGGATATCCCCTCCGCACTCGGTACGGCCACCGTCAGTGCACGCTGCGTGACAGCTGGTCTATGGGAAAATCCAAGAAAAAAGCTACCAGCGTCCAAACAGCAACTAGACAGAACCAATCAGCAATACGTCGCACTCGGGTGGCCGAATAACAAATGGACAGAAGCAGCGGAAGCAGAAAAACAAGCTCTGCAGAATTAAATTGGCAGTGGGCAAAGTTGATGTTGCCGAGCAAATGATCATTATGATCTGGCCACCAAGGAAACTCTTGTGTGCACATGGGAATGTGCAAGGTGAAGCTGAGATTGTCAACATGGTCGTCGACCACTGTAGCCTGCTTGCAAGTGAGTGGCGTCAAGTCCTGAGGTCACCAAAACACTGACATAGCAACACGCACCTGCAGCAGCGGCGACGATCAGCTACATCGGCAGCTGCAGCAGGCGGCAGCAACAAACCGTAGCAGCAAGCGGTAGCAGCAGCACGCGGTTGCGATGAACAGGAACAAGCGATAGTGAGTAGCAGCAGCCGCGGCGGCGGCGGCAAGCAGTTGCAACAGCAGTGGCAACGAGCAGCAGGCGCAGTTGCAGCAGCTGCAGCAACGGCGGCAGCGATGAGCAGGTGCAGCATGCCGTCGCAGCTGCACACGCGCGCAACAGCAGCAGGGCGTGCAACAAGGACAGCTGCAATGGCTGCAGCTACCGCTGCCGCTCGCTTGCAGTGTAAGGCTACCACGCATCTTTGCACTGCAAGCAAGCTCGCCCACAGGGCAAGCTTGCCGAGCGAGCTTGCTTGAAGCAAGGGTCGAGCCAGACCAAAGAAAAAAGAAAAAAGGAGGGGATAAAGTGGGGGGCTCTCGAGTGGGGCACCCCAAAAAACCTCAAAGGGGGCATTCGAGGAGGTGGCACCATCACACAAAAAAAAAGGAAGGAGGAGAGGGGGGTCCTCAAGTGGGGCATTCGAGTAAGGCCCAGGAAGGGGTACCCGACTCGCGTCGAGCAACGCTGAACACACACACACACACACACACACAAAAAAAAAGTAGTGAATTTTGTTTTTTTATTTTCCTTTTCATTGTGGCTTGAGGCCACTGCCGTCGGCTGACGACGCGAACCGCTGTAGTAGCAACCGCTGCGAGAGTCACAATAGCAGTAGCAGCAGTGAAGGTGGCTTGAGGCCACTGCCGTCTGTTGACGACGGCAACCGATGTAGCATTAGCAGCACCAAAGGCGACTTGAGGTCTAACGTTGCGATAGTTGTGCCATTGCCACCGAGTGCAACATTGTAGCAACGTACTACGGCTGAGGTTGTCGCTGTGACTGACGACTTCGCAGCCCGTATGAGAGACATTGCTTCATTCGTATCCCTCCACGTGGTGCTTTGCACCACCGGGATCGAGTGTGTGAGATTATCACCTATGCTCAGCTCTCGACATGAGCTACGCAGTGTGGCCGTGGGCGTTGACATCGCCGTGGTCTATGCCTGAGCCTCAGTCGTGGCGACCGCCACAGGCACAGTGGTCGATGCAGCCGTGGCATGAGTCCCACTTGTCCTCAAGGTTTTCTTACTATTACTGCCGAGATATGCAGCATGGCTGGCACCAGTACTGACAATGCCCTCCTAGGTGGCATCCCCCTTGGGTAAGATCCTCCCCGCCTCCTCCTTTAGTGGATACGTCACCGAGTGATGCCAAAGCGCTTCTGCGTGGCAATATGGCCGTCCTACACGTGGAGATCCGGAACCTCAAGTGCATGGTCTAGCAGCTCCTTGACCACGTGACTTTCGAGCGAGCTGCCACCCCACCGCAGGTGTCACCTCCCACTTCATCTTCATCTTCCTCCCGATCCTGCATCCCTTCCTCTGACGATGCTAGTATACCGGATCTGTCCTCTACATCCGTCGTCCTCCACCCCGTCCTAGAGGCTGTCGGCATCTTACCGACGGACGGACCCTCAGTCCCTCGCCGCACCGCTCGTTCTTGCACTCGACATGCACGATGGCGAGCTGCTCGTCTTGCACATCGTGCGCAAGCAACACCACTAGACGTGGCTGTGGGAGGAGTCACACATGACAGGACCCCCTCGTCTCCTGTCCACAGGTTGGTCTGCCACATCCCCTCAGCTCCTGCGGAGGTGTCAGTCGTGGAGGGGATGGTTTTTCCGCTCACGACCTCGGTGGAGCTCAGCATTGGTGAGGCGACTGCTGTACATCGCAGGATGGTTGAGGCTGATGACGCTACACAACAGACTCAGCTAGCACAGAGTTCAACGAGGGAAGGTATTCGTCCTGATGGAGACTCTTTGTCAGAGGAGGATTGGACCGATGCTGAGCCAGAGTCGGGGATGGAGATGGTGTTAATTGATACCTTGGCGGATGACATGACGACGGCAAATGCAGGAGCTGCGCCTGATAGTGTGCGCACTACCTCGTTAGCTGGTGTGGGGACAGCTGCCATGGTGCCAGGAGTAATAGCAGGAGCAGGTGATAGAGATGTCGATGCTCAGCCCACAGCAGACACCTAGGTGGTTCTGACAGATAGTGCTGGACAGCCGGAGCAAGTGATGGATCGCCAGTACGAGGCAAAATTCCTCTATGAGGATCAATCGTCCATCGGGGATAGGTCAGACACGGAGTCAATGACAGACGTACAGGCCCAATACGCTGCCGTATTTGTAGTAGACGTGGTATGAGCACGAGATGGCCCCTCTGTGACAGTGGACGTCTGCGTGTGTGACATGGAGGATGCACAGCAAGCTGCGGACCTCCGTCTCCTCATTGCCCTAACCAGTGTCACTGACACCATGGCGGTTCCAGCCGAGGACACAGCTACTCTCGTCCAAGCTACAGTTCCTCTACCCGAGCGCCTACGCTCTGCGGTCGACAAGCAAGAGGCAATGGTGGCTGGAGGGGAGGCGCACGTGCAGAGTCTCATGGTCAAGCTCCAGGAGGCCAGCAGCCGTTGTTACACCGTGGATGTTCTAGCACGACGGGCAGTCTAGGAGTGTTTGGAGGATGTTTACAGGCGTCTTGAGACAGCTGGGTGGTCTCTACAGGATGCACGTCTGGGACAGGTGGATCTCTGGCAGCAAGTGGAAGATGAGCTGCGCACCAGGGGTCACGAGGAGCACCACGTTACTCACTGCAACTTCGATGACCACGACGTCGCCGCGGATGCAGCTGTACCTAAACATGCCGACGTCCGGCTAATAGCTGACGGCCGAGCGACAGGTGTGTCACGAGCAGCAGGTACCTTCGCAGCAGTCGTTCCTACAGTCCCAGAAGACTTACGTGGCGACTCATTGTCTTGCATCCCCACTCTACGAGCACCTCATGGCCCGGTGGTACTTGAGTCGACGACTGACATAGAGGACGTCGACTTGTGCAACGAGCAGGCGTAGCTCCACTCCTTCCTACGAGGTGAGACCGCGAGAGTGCATGAGGTTGTGGCTCATGCCGACGCGCACACGATCAAGGTCCACCGTCAGGTTCATATTGCGACTGACCGTCTACATGCCATAGATGTAGCCAGCCAGTCAGCTGCCGCGTCAGAGCTTGTCGAGCTCCACATGCGCCTTGACGCCGCGGAGGCGGCAAGGCAATATGCAGCTCTGTAGTTCAAGGCCATACAGCAGGTGATTGTTTTGGAAGAGGCCCTTAGCACTGCACTAGTCACATCAGCAGACGACAATAGCAACGACGACGACAGCGACGATGCCGCTTCGGGGTGAGGCTCTGTGCGAGCACATCCCACCAACATCCTCGTCACCCTTGCTATTGTTGTGCAGGGGTATGTGGCCATGGGGGAGCCGTGTTCCGTCCTCACGGATTCTGCTGGATGCAGCCATCAGCTTTGCTCGTGCTGTCAGCCTTTGCAGCCCAGGGGGAGTGTTGGTGTGTGGGCTTTGGCTTGACACCCTTTTTGAGGACAAGAAGGTTACTTGGGGTATGGCACGATGCTATGGTCAAGGTTATGCTGTGGAGACCCGCGTACCTGGTGAGTTCTACCTGTGTGACGTGGAGACCCATTGCCTCCATGTGTTATGTATAATCCATGCAAGGTTATACTGGTCGAGACCTGCGCACCCGGTGACCTCTACCGGTGTGACGTGGAGACCCATTGCCTACATGTGTTATGTATGATCCATGCATGATGTGGTCGAGACCCGGACACCAGGAGACATTTTCTGGGGTCACGAGGAGACCATGTTTCTCTGTTTCTCTTGCAAGATGTTTGACACATAGGTGTGTGATTGAATTCTTCCATGGTTGAGACCCGAGCACTTGGTGGGATGCACCATTGTCACGAGGAGACCATGTGTTGTGCTATGCTTCACCGGTGACTGAGCGTTGACGCTCAGTGAGTGGCAAGCGTGCTAGGAAGCTTCCTAGAATCTTCTTACCTAGTTGTGCCCGGACTGTTGTTTAGTGTGGCTTCCACCCGTCAGGAGCGACGACGCGGTGATTATCCGTATACCCAGTACTGGTGGTATGGAGCAGCGAAACTAGAGAGCACGACGACATGATCCATGATGCGGACGCAGCTGACGCCAGGGCATCGACAAGTGGTGCCTCCATGCACTAGTAGCTGCCACACATCTGCCACGACATCACGGGGCACTTGCGGGGTCCTTTCTGGATTTTCTACAGAAGCTAGAGTTTTCTCGGTGGAATGGCTCTCGAGCTCAATTTGCATGTTTTGCATTGTCTGTCCACCGATCGATGCCGGACTTGTGCGTGTGACCAGTTGTAGTGTCCGACTCAATATTCCGCATATCTAGGCTCAGACGGTGGTGCTTTTGGATACGAGTGCACAGTTTCATGGCCAAAAAAGTGGTTTTGGGCTAGTTTTAAGATAAACTTACTCTGCGCATGCATCACTTGCTATGAGCCGCAACAGATATTCACATTGTGTTCTTGTCAGTTGTCGTTCATCTCTGCATGTGCTTTACTAATAAAAGCACATTTGAAACTGTTTGCATCGCCTAGCCAAACCCTTGTCGTTTCACGTCCGACCTGTCTTAACGCTGTGAGCCTCACTAAGCGCTGACGCCTAGTCAGTAGCAAGCATGCTATGAAGCTTCCTGGCAATCTCATTTTGGTATCAGAGCGAACGAGCAACAGCTCCTTCTGCTATGCAGCAGAGATGCAACATCACTAGTAGCAGTGAGTGGCAGCAACGAAAGCCACCCAAAGCAGTAGCAGCAGATCCTAGAGGGACCCACCAGGACTACGTTGCAACAAAGCGGTGGAGGCAGTAGAGACAGCGGCGAAAGCCGCAAGCACCTGCAACAGCAGCATCGGTGGGAAGCACCTGCAATCAGAGCAGCTACGAGCAACAGCGGCTACAGCAGCAGCACAAGGTTGCAGCAGCACCTGTGTCTGGCCACCGGTTTGTACACACAAAAAAAAGGGAAGGAGCAGCTCGCAATTTCAGCTTGAAGCGGCGACGAGTAGCGGCGGCAGCAGCTTGCAACAACGGCAGCATCAACAGCTGCAACCTCCACCAACTAAAGCAGCAGCAACAAGTAGCAGGTGTAGCAGCAGCCGTAGCAACGGCGGCGGGCAGTAGCTACACGAGCAGTACTTATAGCAGCAACACTAGCAACCGCAGCAGCGGTGAGCACCTGTAGCAGCATTCGTAGTAGCAACAGTAGTAGGCAGCAGCCGTAGCAATAGGCAGCAGCCGCAGCAACAGCTGCAACAACAGCCACAGTAGCAGCAGCAGGCAGCAGTCGCAATAGTAGTAGTAGAAGTTGCTGCAACAACCGCAACAGCAGTTGCTGTGGCAGCTGCTATTGTCTGCTTTGAGGGGGACCCGACACGAGGGACCCCGTCCCAC
>SZWC01000515.1:347560-376675 GCA_023375785.1 Penium margaritaceum
TCTCTCTCTCTCTCTCTCTCTCTCTCTCTTTCTCTCTCTCTCTCTCTCTCTCTCTCTCTCTCTCTCTCTCTCTCTCTCTCTCTCTCTCTCTCTCAGCAGGCGATCTCTTAGCCTTCTCACAGTCGCACTTGCTCTAGTGCATCCTCTTGTACCATTGTGCTCTCTGCCGGATCCACTGGTCTCAATGCACTTGGACTTGTCTATGTTCTCCATTCCAACTCAGCAGAAGAGAACAAACTCATTTCACGTGAGCTCCACAGCGCTCCGGACGCCTCTGTCGTAGAATGTTTCGCAGCATGCCTTAGAGCAAGTGGACTCCCTGGACTCCCACGAGAGCCTTCTACACTTTGGCAAGCTCGAGCAGCAGCTAGATCCTAACCTTTGGAAAAAGGAAATGCAAGTGGAGTTGAGTGCTACCAAGGAGCATGACGTCTTTGAGCTTGTGGACCTTTCAGCAGACCGCTAAGCTGTCTCAGCTCGTTGGGTCCTTCAACGCAAGGTGAAGCCTGATGGCAAGGTTGACCAATACAAGGCTCGTCTGATAGTGAAAGGGTTCTCTCTCATCCCTGAAACTGACGTCAACGAGATTTTTGCTCCAGTTGGAGGGTACTCCATCGCTAACTCATTTCTGAGCCTGGTCATACAACATGATAGGGAAATGGAGCAAATAGACGGCAATAATGTGTTCCTTCATGGAAGTCTTGCTGACAAGATCTACATGTAATAGCCACCGAGTTTTAGCGATGGCACAAATTAGGTTTGGAAGCTGCAAAAGGCTCTTTACGGGCTCAAGATGTCGCCATGCTGCTAGAACATAGAGATCTCCACTTGTCTTGAGAAAGGTAGCTATCACCGCAGTAGCATTGACACGACGCTCTTTCTTTGTCTCCGGTCAAAGCCCTTTGTGACCATCCTTGTCTTCATCAAAACCCGGCTTATTGCCTCTCTTGTTCTTGATAATGTCCAGTTGGTCAAGGCCCTCCTGCCGTCCACATACAAGATGAAGGATTTGGGCCCAGCTCGACTGTTTCTTGGCATGGAGTTGGAAAGCGATGGGCAGCGTTGCATTCTACAAGTGCACCAAGCTGCTTATGTTGTCAGACTCGGAGAGCACTTTACCTCATTGCTGGCTGATACCGCTAATGCGTCCACTCTGACAACCCAAACAATGCATCGCCTGCTAAACTCTCTTGATCTCTCACAACTAGGGGAAAAGTCAATGCCAACAAATACCTTAGTGTGATCAGGTGTCTCGTGTACCTTGCCACCACTACTTGAGCAGATGTGGCCTTCTCAGCAATGTAGCATCTGTAGAAGTCTCTCGACCCATCACAACGAGAGGAAAAGGTCAATGCCAACAAATACCTCAACGTGATCGGGTGTCTCATGTACCTTGCCACCACTACTTGAGTAGATGTGGCCTTCTCCATCAACTTCTTAACCTTTTAGTAGGCCGCAAAGCTGTCTCACCTCGATGGGTGCTTCAACCCAAGATGAAGCTTGATGATAAGGTCGACCAATACGAGGCTCGCCTGATGCTGAAAGAGTTCTCTCTCATCCTTGGGGTTGACTTCAATGAGACATTCGCTCCAGTTGGGCAGTACACCACTGTCCGCTCATTTTTTAGCCTGGTTGTAGAACATGACTAGGAGCTTGAATGATGGACATCAATAATGTGTTCCTTCATTGAAGTCTTGGTAAAGAGATCTACATGGTACACCCACCCGGGTTTACCAATGGCACATAGTAGGTTTGGCAGCTGCAAAAGACTCTATACGGGCTCAAACAGTCACCGTGCTGTTGGAACATGGAGATTTCCTCCAGTCCTGATAGAGGTGGCTATCACAGTAGTAGCATTGACACAATGCTCTTTCTGGGTGTCTTGTCTGAGTTGTTTGTGGCCATCTTTGTCTACATTGAAAAACTGCTCATAGCTTCTCTCGGTCTTGCTATCATCCAGTCGGTCAAGGCCAACCTGCAGTCGACATACAAGATGAAGGATTTGGGCCAAGCTCAATTGTTTCTTGGCATCGAGCTAGAATGCGATCGCTAGTCTTACAATCTACAAGTGCACCGGGCTGCTTATGTTCACAGTCTCGGAGAGCACTTTACCTCCATGCTGGTCGATACCCCTATTGTATGCACTCGGATCATCCCTGCAGGATAGTGCCAGCTAAAGTCTCCCGATCCATTGACTAGGAGAGAAAGTCAACGTCAATGAACACCTCAGTGTGATCGGGTGCCTTGAAGAACTTACACCACCACTTGAGAAGATGTGGCCTTCTTGGTCAAATTCTTGGCTCAATTGTCCCAGGGTCCTTGTCAGAGGCACCTTGAGGCTAGCCCGTGTGTTGCTTGTTACATGCTCGTTACAACACGTTTAGGATAGTGCTATTGCACACATCCCTTGATGGTTGTTGAAGAGTAAATAGGGAGTGACCGGGTACATGACATAGATGCACGTAGTCGCTCAAGATACATCTTTGTTAATGGTAGGATCACTATTCCCTGGAAGAGTGTGAAACAAGGATGCGTTGCTCGCAGCTTGAGTGAGGCTGAGTACGTGGCACTTGGCGTAGCAGTAGCATTAGTTACTTGTGGCTTTGTTATTTGAAGTAGTAGTTACGTACGTCCATCTACTACATCTCTCTTCGCTGCGACAACCAGAGCACAAATGTAGTTATTGAGCACGACAGCATGCTTCGTTTTTACACAAAGTACATCAGCATTGAGCATCACTTTACACACGGGCACATTGTTGTCGGAGAAGTTTAGGTTCTCTGGGTTGATACTTGTCAACGTCGTGTAGACTTTCGGACCAAAGCTCTCACCAGTGCCATTTTGAAGGTGGATGTGCATGTTATTGGTCTGCTCTGTGCTCATGATATTGCTGATTGAGATCATCATGTCTCTCTTAATTGTGAGTTATCTCCTGCTACATGGGCGTGCATTGTTCTCACTCTTACGTGTGTGAGGCCTGTTCATCTGTAGGTCATGAGGAAGTGTTGTTAATGGGGTAAAAAACATGCAAGTGATCTCTTGACTCTGTCCACACACACACACACCATCAAAGCAGGTAACTACTCTGAAGTGAAGCTATATGATGTTACATCCGTGCACATTCAATGTATTATGCACTACTGGCATCGTGGCCTAGTTCAAGAGTGTTGCCTACAATACAGAAACAGGATGTACTAGAGAACTTTGTTCTTGTGATCAGCATCACTTCCTTTCTTTATGCTTAGCAAAAGATGGAACAACATACAATAGGAAGCATGTAGACACATAAGCTCATGGTTGATGTGGTTGAATGTGTTTTAGTCGTGCATGCTTGGACAGGTTGTTGATTGGTAGTGCCGGGTTGCTGATCCAATGGAAATACACGATTGGTATGTTTTGGCGTATGAGAAAACACCGGCGGCATGTTCGCTGATTGGTTCAATTTGATCCTGAGATGGCGTTCCGACCCCACCTTGATCCTCTCGCGCCGGTGGCCCAATGAACCGGCCTCTACTACATCCCTGTCCTGTTACCCGTGATACATCACTTTTGTGATGTAGTTTTCTCCTGTATCAAACTTGGTTGCTCCATTATATGGCACCGTGTATGCTACCCCTTTCACTCTCTCATTCTTGGACAAAATGGCTAGCCTATAAACTTATCATTCTACTAGGAAATTGCTAGGAATCTTCCTAACCTCGTTGTTCCTGACGTGGCGACACTGTCCAGTCAGCTAGCGCACTAGCAAGCAAGCAGGTGCAAGAAACAACAAGGATCAGGCTAGGGAGACACGCAAAGTCTAATAAGCTCCAACAACTTAGTAATGCAGAGAGAGATGACAACTGAAAAGCACACAACATGAATACCTACCGCGGCACACAGCAGGTGACGCACGCGGCAGTGTCAGTTTGTCCTAAAACTGGCTCAAAACCACTGTTTTGGCCGTAACTCTGCGCACATGCATCCAAACGCAACCTAGAGATACAAAAATTCAAGCCGGACGCTACAACTAGTCACACGCACAAGTCTGGCATTGATCGGTGGACAGAGAATACAAAACATGCAAATTGGGCTTGAGAGCCAGTCCACCGAGAAAACTCTGGGACGTCGTGGCAGCCGTCTAGCAGCCGCTAGTGGATGGACCCACCAACCGTCGGTGCTCCGGCACCAGCTGGGCTTGCATCAGGGATCTGCACGAGCATGGACACGGCCGAGTGGTCATAGTAAGCTATACAAACAGACAGAAACAACTCACATCACAACGCTCCCCCATGACCCGATGGTACGCATGTCCATACACTTGTAGGACTGACATAGGTGCACAACAAGATGCTCAACATTCCGTGCTCACACACCCCACTATCAGCCGCTCTCAAGCAAGGGACGTAGCCCAACCGAACGAATGGCCACCATGAACTTTCCGCGCGCAAGTGCCTTGGTCAAGAAGTCATCCTGCTGCATGTCCGTGCCGACCTAGATGACGGAGATCACTTGTCGCTCCATAAGATCACGCACAAAGTGATGCTGAATAGCAATGTGCTTCTTGCGTGCATGAAACACACCAGAGTTCTCTGCAATGGCAAGAGAACTCTGGTTGTCACAGCGCAGAATGATGCAAGGCACAGACTGGCGCAACTCACGAAATAGACGATGCAGCCATACCGCCTCAGCAGCCCCAGCCCCCAGAGCAACGTACTCAACCTTTGATGAGTTACGTGCGATACAACCCTGCTTGCCACTGCGCCATGACACAACGGTGCCACCAAGCAGGAACACGTAGCCTGTTGACTGCGCCCATCAGGACTCCACACCCAGTCACTATCTGTGTAGCCGTCGACTACCATTGAACACTGGTGCTGAAAGCAGAGTCCGAGGTACGGTGTGGACACCACATATTGCACCTCTCGCACAGCCGCATCAAGGGCTCTTGCCCGAGGACACTGTGAAAATTGTGCAAGGAGGTTGACGGTGAAGGCAATGTCGGGTCGTATGGTAGTGGTCAAGTACATCAAAGAGCCGATCAGTCGCAAGTACAAGGTCACGTCCACTGTCTCCCCCAGGTCTGCGGGACCATCCACCTTGAGAGCATCCTGCCCGTCAGGTGTGATGGGGTTGGAGGCTGTAGGAACTGCACCCAGGAGGTCAGCAAACTGCTCACCCATAACGCGGGAGTAACGTGCCTGATGCAACAAGAGTGTCCATCGCTAACGATCACGCACGATCTCCATCCTGAGAAACACAACTGCTGGGCCAAGGTCTTTCATCCTATAGGCAGCCTGGAAAACCACCTTGGTCTCCTTTACGGCCTCCATAGACAGAGACGCAATCAGGAGGTCGTCCACGTAGACCAGGATGGCTGTGAAGCTCTCATCTGTCCTTCTGAGAAAGAGGGACGGGTCAGCGTCACTCTGCACGTAACCGGCACCTGTCAATGTGCCGGTGATCTTCAAGTTCCAGCACCTGGGTAACTGTTTCAGGTCGTACAAGGCCTTGCACAATCGCCAGACCTTGTCACCGACCTTGAATCGAGGTGGCTGGACCATGTAGATCTCCTCCTCTAAGGTGCCATGGAGGAACACGTTGTTTACGTCCATCTGGTACAGCTCCCAATCGTGGTGAGAAACAACCCCGAGCAAAGCTCGAGCGGTGGTCATGCGGCCAACGGGTGCAAAGGTGTCAGTGAAATCTACTCCCTCAACCTGCGAGAATCCCTTGGCCGTCAAGCAAGCCTTGTAGCGATCCAGTGTGCCATCAGGCTTCACCTTCTTACGAAAGACCCACTTGGCCTGTACAGCCTTCCGCTCAGGCAGGAGGCCGACAAGCTCATAGACACCATGCTCACGGATGGCTCTTAGTTCATCCTCACAAGGAGCATGCAACAAGTCTGCATCGTGAGCTGAGAGTGCCTCCTTCAACGTGCCTGGATCAGGCATCGTCAAGGGAGTGCTCCAGGTGGCTAAGACACATGCCTCCGGACTTGGTCTGACCACGACAAGGTCAGTTGCAACATCGCAAGCGACTAAGAACTCTCGGGAGACCAACTCGTGACCGACAGGACATGCAGGATGCACCTCAGTGTAGTCTGCTTGGACACTCAAGCAAAGGGCCTTCGTGCCAGGCTCGTCACTCTGAACACTACGAGTCAGGCGTCTGGGCGCAAAGTCAGCAGTCCGCTGAGCATTACGGGCCAATGGTCGAAGACGGCCACCCGGCTCGCGGGAGTAGCCCGATGCTGAGGCTCTCACCTCAAGCTATAGGGAAGGCTGCTGAGCCTCAGCCGTAGGGGACATGGGTGCATGCACGGGAGTGGGTGTATCATAGGGGACTGACACTGGCACGGCATCAGGTGTGCCAGAGGGCACTGACGCTCATACAGGATCAGGTGTGGTAGAGCGGACCGACACTGGCACGGGATCGGGTGTGCCAGCGGGATCTGACACCGGCACGCGATTAGGTGTGCAAAAAGGGTCTGACATCGGCACGGGATCATGTGTGCCAGAAGAGACCGACATCGGCACGGGATCAGGTGTGCTTGAGGGGTCTGATACCAGCACAAGATCAGGTGTGGGAGAGGGGATTGATGAGGCTATTGGACCCACAGCCACGATGGCCGGATCGTCAGTAGCCGGAGAGCGGACCACAGGTGAGGAGGCCCGGACGGATCCATCTGTAAGACTAGACTCCCCCATTTGCCGGGAGGCCACACAAGTAGGAACGTGGTTGGTGGCCAGCAACAGAATGCTAGACAGGTCACAGTAGATAGAGCCTCAAAGAAGACAGCATCTCGAGACTCGACAATGCGATGGCGAGCAGGGTCCCAAAATCGTCAAGCCTTTGACCGTGGGGAGATGCCAAGGAAGGTATACATGCGTCCCTTAGGTGAGACATTGGACCCCTACTGGTCCTCGGTGTACCAGACACAAGCGAGGGATCCCCAAACGCAAACGAGATCGAGATTAGCACGATGGCCAAACCACAACTCGTACGGTGTAACATGGTCTAGAAGTGGACCATGCGGCAAGCAGTTCCAGACCCACGTCATGTAGGAGAAACCCTCAAAGGCAAAGGACTCCGAGAGACCGCACTCAGACCGCATAGTGCGAATCGCATCCTCCATGGTGCGGTTCCAACGCTCAGACACACCGTTCTGCTGTGGTGTAGCAGGGGTGGAAAGTTTGTGAAAGATACTGTGCTTGGCAAAGTAGGCATCCATCTCGCCTAAGAACTCACCACCACAATCCGAGTAAAACGTGTACACGGTGTGACGAGATTGACGCTCAGCCATCACAAGCCACAGGCGGACCGCAAGTACGACATTGCTCTTGTGGCGGAGGCTATAGGCCCACCGCATCCGGGTGAATTCATCGGTCAGGGTGAGAACATATCGACCCAGATCAGAGAGGGACTCGACTAGGAGAGGACCGAGAAGGTCCGAGTGGACCAACTCTAGTGGGCGCAGTGCCCGGGAGGAGGAGTCAGGGTAAGAGCAGTGATGCATCTTACCCTGGGTGCAAAAAGGACACTCGGTCTTGGATGGCTTCTAAAAAGAAGCTACGTCAAGACCGAGGGCTGACTGAGTTCAAATGAGCTTGGACACAATGTCCGAGCTCACATGACAGGCGACGATGTAACAAGCGCTGGTGCTCAGGGGAGAGAACACCAGTGACAAACATACGCGCAAAAGAGAGAGGGGGAGAAGAAACAGAGGGAATGCAATGAGACACACAATACAAGTCATCAAAAACAAAGGCACGAAGCACAACGACGTGTGTGTCAAGAGCAATCACTGTGGTAGAGTCAGCAGAGTGCTCAACAGTGAGACCCATCCTGGTGCATGCACGAATAGAGAGCAGGATAAGCTCAAGAGCAAGGACAAGAGCACATCAGAAATGTACAAGGGGCCAAATGGACCATCAAATTGCACAACCCAATTCCCTTCACAGGCAACGACTGACCAGACCCTGTGCGAACAGACCAAACGGACACAACAAGACCGAGCACAACGAAGTCACTACGACGACAGGTCATGTGATGGGTGGCACCAGAGTCAGTAATCCAGGTGCCACTCGGCTCACGACCAGTCGTCGACACTGAGTAACATGCCATAAATACTCAGCCTCTGGTGGACGTTCAGTAGAGGACTCAGGACAATGAAAAATAGCACGGATTTGTGACTCGTCAAGCTAGTCGGTACTTTCAGGTCCAACCTCATCGTAAGCCCAAATAGCTCCACCACAAGCATCATCACGCGTAGTAAACATAGTAACACAAGTTGTGTCAGGACCACTTGGCTGTGACAACACACTCGCACCTCCCTGAGTACAAAGCGCCAATAGCTGACGAAGCTCTGCGATCGTGCAATCCCGAGGGTCCACATCACCGCTGCCACCTGGTGAAACGGATGCGTCTACTGCAGTCAGGGTCGCGGCACGTCCAGTCCATGTGTCACTCAAGGAAATCCACTACGTGTCCGCCGCCTGAAGGCTGTGCATGATCCGAGTCCAGTGAAGGGGCTGCTCACACTCTGTGTAGCGGTGAGCGCCTCAACAGTTATAGCAATAGACAGAACATCCATTACCATTACTCGCCGACTGCTGTTGCTGCTACTTTCCCTTCCTACGTTGTTTCTTCCCCTTCTTCCCCTGTGCGGCTGCTGCAATGCCCTGAGTGTGGCCGCTCGGGGTAGAGGAGGAGGAGGAGGAAGTAGTGGAGGTGGGATTAGTGAGCTGGGACAGAGGCATAGGAGGGGTTGCAGTCACTCTTGCAACAAGTGGACTCTGCTGATGGGCGATGGCAGCCTCATGAGCTGATGTGGCCTGGATGAAGTAGCGATGGGCCCAAGGAAGCAGCTGTATTGACTCCGACAACTCAAAGAGAGCAACACAATCGAAGCCCGTAAAGAGCTTCACGTGGTCCAAATGCGCCCCCATCATGATGGTGTCGAGTGCCCACAAATGCATCTCACCACCGGTCCCAAGGCACGTGTAAAGGCGCATCGCGCGCCTCCAGTAGTCAGGTGCAAGCTCCGTGGGACCCAGACGGAGGGAGTGAAACTCACGTAGTCGGGCCGCCCTCGTGGCATGGGTCTCCGCAACGAGAAGTGTCAGGGCTAGCTCCCAGCCCTGACGCGGATCTGCTCGAGTCCAGGTCCCGGTCTCACTGAGGAAGGGTCGGACGTCGACCAGAGTCTCCCGCAGCATGGCGAAGAGGCGACCGCGCATCGCTCTCACTCCTGTCTGGACCTGGTGAGCGTCGCGGGTCTGGTACTGGCTATGGTAGTAGGACGAGACACCCTCAGAATCGGCCCACACCTGAACCGAGGTCTCCCAGCAATCAAAGCCCTCGTTGCTATCGTAACGGGATGGAGGTGTCTCAAAGTATTTCGGTTGCTGCTCCGTGGGGAGGGCAACCGTAGGCTCGAGAGACGGGGGACGGGGTATGGGGAGCCTACCAATGAGGTAAACGCCACCAAAAGTGAACGCTGCTGAATGAGGTGGCTGATCCTAATGGCAAGGAGGTTGTAGAGTGAGAGGTTGTGACCCCAGGCCTAACTCACGGATGTGCTCCTCAAGCACACGAAGCTCGTGCTCGCGTGAGTCATCCTCAATCTCCTCATCCCAGGTGTCAACCTGTGATGAGTGGTGCTGAGGCCGTGGCGCTGTGTAGGGTGTAGACTGCTGAGTAGATGGTGGAGCTCTAGTAGATCCTCCAGGTGGCTGCTGTGAGGCCCCCGAATGACCCCGCAGTAACTCATTGATCTCCTGCAAAGCGTCAGAATGCCGCTGCTGCTGCTGGCGCATCTCGTCCTACAACCGACGAAGCTTGTCAATCACGAGGGACTGCGACCGTAGACTCATAACGCCTGAAGAGGAGGAAGAGGAGGGGTCAACTAGCCCTTTGCCCTTGTCACGGACCGGCGCCTTCGCAATGCTCAGTATGAGGCCGAACGAATTAAATGCTCCGAACAAAAAACAGACACCGTTTCTCGAGGAATTAAAACGTTAAAAAAACTAATGTTTTTATCCCAAAATTGTTGACGTTAGCATAATTGGTGATGATGTTAGCGTTTTTTACGCCATCATAAAAAACGCTAGCGTTTTTTCTGCTAGCGGAAAAAAAAAAACGCGAACTCCGCGTGACTGGTGGGGTTGACAACGTCGTCCCATGCTCGCGGCTGCGTAGGGGCTTTGCAGGCCTGCGTAGTGCCACGCCGGCCTACGCAGTGCTGCACAGTTTCTATGTAGTTGTGTACCACTACTTTGCAGCAACAGTGCCGAGCAAGCCCGCTGCTGCTACTGTGGCGGGTTTGTTGTTGTTGCGTCCACCGCAACTGCTGCTGCACTGCTGTAGCGGCTGCTGCTCCTGCAATGCTGCTGCTGACATTGTTGCTGTTGTCACTACAGCAGCTGCAATGCTACTGCTGCACTGCTGCTGCTGCTGCTGCTACTGCTGCTGCTGACTGCTATTGCTGCTCGCGGTTGCCGATGCCGTCGTTGCACGCTGCCATTGCTCCCAGCCGTCGCCTCAAGCTATTGTTGCGAATTGCTACTCCTTTTTTTTTATACAGGCCAGCAGCCAGACACGGCTGCTGCTGCCACCCGGTGCTGCTGCTGCTCACCCGCGTGGCTGCAGGATCTTGTCACTGCCGCAGCTCCTCTTGCTACGGTGGTGGCGGCTGTGTGGTGACGTCGATACTGCTAATGTCAGCTACGACGGTTGTGAGGATGTGGCGACGGCAATGACTCTCACTGCTGTTGCCGGTACTGCGTCTCTACGGTGTAGCGGGGTCTTTCCGCTCTGATACCATGAGAAATTGCTAGGAAGCTTCCTAACCTTGCTCCTGCTGACGTAGGTGACACTATCCAGTCAACTAGCGCACTAGCAAGCAAGCAGGTGCAAGAAACAGCAAGGATCAGTCTAGGGAGACGCGCAAAGTCTCATAAGCTCCAATAGCTTAGTAATACAGAGAGAGGTGACAGTCTACAAGCACAAAGCATAAATACCTGCCGCGCCACACAGCGGGTGACGCACGAGGCAGTGTCAGTTTGTCCTAAAACTCGCTCAAAACCACTGTTTTGGCCGTAACTCTGCGCACAAGCATCCAAACGCAACACCGTCTGAACCTAGAGATACAAAATCTTAAGCCAGACGCTACGAATAGTCACATGCACAAGTCTGGCATCGATCCGTGGATGGAGAATGCAAAACATGCAAATCGGGCTCGAGAGCCAGTTTACCGAGAAAACTCTAGCGTCTATAGAAAAGTTGCAGTGCACTCCAGCAAGCATCCGGGACGTCGTGGCAGCCGTTTGGCAGCTGCTAGTGGATGGACCCACCAACCGTCGGTGCTCCAGTGCCAACTGGGCTCGCATCAGGGATTTGCATGAGCATGGACACGACTGAGTGATCACAGTAAGCTGTACAAATAGACAAAAACAACTCACATCACAACATCTACATGGTGAGAGTGCATTGAGCTTATGTATTAGGGACTGGCAGCTGTTGCACTCGGCCTCGTCATCCCCGCCGCACCTAAATGAACGGATGGGAAATACACACACCACAGACCAGACAAGACATGTCTACCAAGGTACCGCCACAGGTCACCGAGTGCTTAGGTCTCAACTGTAAGAAAACAAAAACTCCATAGTATAATTCAAACACCACTGTTAAACCAAAGTGAGGCAAGTTAGGCTTCTTGAGATGTCGGCACAAGTCACCACACAAGACATATCCAAAGCATGTTGAGGATCAACCAATATTGGATCCGAGTACAAACCACTGTGTATGTGGGCCTTGACCAGAGAGAATACAAACATTTCAAATAACATACATATCCAAACAGCATAGTGTCTCCCTTGGCATGGGCACAAACCACCGAGTGTCTAGAGCTCGATCACACAGAAAATCCTATAAGCCATGAATGGATGAACAAGGTGGCCAGCATGTATCAATGAAGTTACCAAGGAAATAATGCAGCTTCAGATTCATCATCACAGTGGAAATAGAAGCATTAAGTGCACAATACCATTTGATACTATTAAATTTCAAGGCCTATACACCAACACTCTTAGTGGGCTAGAAGACATGTCAAAAAGTTACCCGCTGAAAGGATCTTAGGAACAAGGGTTCCAACAAGTGTGCTTCTCTTACATGCTGAGGAGCATTGACATATCACCTGAAGAGGTTAAAATATTTCCTCCTGACACACAATCTTTGGAAAAACAACTGAGCGATAACTAGATCTGATAAAAGCTGAAGACGTGAGGACATCACATGAGGAGGGAAGACAGGGCTACAATCGTTGTCATGAGTAAAACTCACTCGTGGACTACCCGATGCATGTCTCCTTGGTGGACGATACTCCTATAGAGTACAAAGGGAAGAATACGCCAGTCTCACTTCAAGCATGCGGATTAATAGGTGAAACTCACTTGTGACTATTATCAGATCTTTGTGTCTGATAAGGACATCGAGGAAGCTTTATGCAACAGATATGGAAACTTTGAGTTCACGGTTTTGCTATTTGGAATCTGAAAAGCCCTTGCAATCTTTATGCCAGTAATGAAGAATTTTTTTCCGTATCTTGACGACTTTGTCGTCGTGTAAGCCAATGACATCCTTGTGTACATCCATACATAGAGGATAATAATGGACATGTCATAATGGGATAAAAAAAGTTACAAAGCAAAGAAATGTTTTAGAAACCTGCTGAAGTGTGACTGTGGGCACCCTTCAATTGAGGTTTTGGGCCACATCATTGGCGGCGGACGGATCACCATGGACCCAAACAAAGCAGAGGCCGTTGTTGATTGGCCGATGCTCACAAATGTTTTGAACATCCATGTATTTTTGGGATCCTGCATCTACTATCGTTGATTTGTAAGGGACTACATCCGAGTGTCAGCGCTTTTCTTTGATCACACTTGTAAAACAACTGAGTGGAGTTGGGAAGACACACGACAAGAAGCTTTCAACTCTTTGGAGCCAACCCTACAATTGGCGGATCCAATGGTGGACTATGTCATGGCCATCAATGCATCCGATCGGGCCATCAGAGCCATTCTCCTCCAGGACAACGACGGTGAAGAACAACCGATCGTGTACATGTTGCATAAACTACGCGTGCTGGAACGCAACTACGAAGTGCACGGAAAACAAAGACTCGTATTTATGCTCGTGTTTGAGAAGTGGTGGTATTATCTTGAGCCATTGACAATCTTGATGGATGGAATTCCTTGAATCTAACTTTCACCACAACATTGAGTACCGACCTAGGACGATGAATAGAACAGATGGTTGGAGTCAGCGATCAGATTGATAGCCGAGATGAGTAAGTTGCTTGTCGAACAAGACTAGTGCCTCGCAACGTTGTTTGTGAAGGGTTGCAAGGATTTTGGCAAGTTGGACAAGACCAAGATTTTGTTTGACGATCCCTACCTACGAAATTGATCCACTTGTCAAGTCACTGTACCACTAAACAAGGAGTTGCGACGGATGCTATTGGAAAAATGTCATGACACCGGCCTAGGTGGACAAGACATTGAAGAATCTGGTGAAGTGTTACTAGTTGGTCGGGATGCATACCAATGTGGGTGTAGATCATGTGACACTTGTCACCGAGGCCACCAGGACTGATTCAACCGCTCTTGTTCCAATGGAGCCGTGGTTCGATATCTGTATGGACTTAGTGACCGACCTACCTGTCTCAGGGGAGGGATGTAACGCCATCCTTATGGTGGTAGCCAATTCTCATTCCATGGGAATATCAGCCAAGATGCATTAACGTGGCCGATCGACTAAGCCAAGGTCGGTGGGTGTGTTATTGCCATTGTAACAACGACAATGCAAACGCCAAACCTTCTCGTACCCCTACAACAACCACATCGAGAGATTATCCACTACAACGGCTTTGTAAACATGATACAGATGGGAAACTGTGTCGATTCTTGTTTCCAACACTCTTGGAATCATGACAACTACTGATTGGTGGAGGCCACAAGAACTTTTTGGCACGGAGAACAAGTCGTTGTGCTGGATTCGGAGACCTTCGAGCAAAGATCTCCCAATTCCACAACCAGCCGGTTGCATGTCATATGGGACCTCGAAAGACCGGACAAGCACTCTCAATCCACTATTGGTGGCCAAGATGGAGTGTTGATGTCTGTAAGTATTGCATGACATGCGACCCATGTCTCTAAAACAAGGCTAGTAAGAAACAGCCTGTTGGAATCCTCCAACTACTTCCTATCTTGAGGATTCCATGGGATTGCATAAGCATGGACTTTATCACTAGTCTCCCGGATACGGCCCATGGCCACAATGCAATTCTAGTGGTTGTGGATCTTCTTACGAAGATGAGACACTTCATTCTTACAACCATTGATGTGAACGTAGAACAGACCGCTCGTCACTTCTTTGAGGGTGTCGTGAAGTACCATACCTTGTCGTTGCACATCATCTTTGATAGAGATATAAAACTTGCTAGTACGATTTGGCAAAAGATGCACAAAATCTTCAGCAACCAGTTGAAAACATTGACAAATCTTCACCCTCAAGCACATGGACAAGTAGAATACGTGAATTACACTTTGCAGTAGATTCTTCGTATGTACGTAGAACTCGCCATTGATGACCGGGATGAATTCCTAGCACTGACAAAGTTTGCGATAAACAACTCGGCAAATGAATCTACTTAGCATACACCGTTCACAATGAACATTGGTCGGTATCTACTGGTTGCGTCTTTATTGGTGAAGAGTGGGAGTAGAGAAGGATAGGTTCCTTCTGCTCAAGCCTTTGCTGAGCACAGAGATTCTTTTTACAAGAGGTGACGGGCCATATTCAAGCGGCTTGACGAGAAAATGCATAAGTTGACAAACGTCGCCGAGAGGTTTCACTTGACATTGGTGACAAAGTGTTGCTTAGCACAAAGAACCTTCGGCTGAAGTCACCCCTGACGACTTCAGCTCAAAACTTCTATCAAAGTGGATTGGGATGTTTCTCATCATGGAATGCTCCGGACGACCGGCATACCAATTGTTGCTTCCACCGGGTATGAAGATACATAACGTATTTCATATGAGCCTGCTGGCTCCATACACACTAGAAGAAAGCGTTCACCCACCGCCTGTAGACCTTGTAGCCGACGACCAATGAGAGGTCGTTTGCCTACTCCAACATCGAGAGCATACAAATTGGTCACGTGTTTTGAGGGAATAACCGTTCAATAGGCCAGTTGTGGACCTCAACATGACTCATGGGAGACCGAATCTTGCTTCCTCACAGGGGTGGTGAACGTGTAGTCGAGCGAGCGAGCAGCTCACAGAGATTGACCTGTGGCAAGGGTCACCACCTGGACGCGGAAAAATGAACATACTCGCTTGTGGGTATTCATGGACAACAACCATAGGAGGTTGGGGACGTCCAACATGGTTGTCGTGCGGACGCTCCAGCCTAAAGGGGAGAAGCCGCTAGCTATACTGATCGACAAGCTACAGGTAAGGTCCAAGTGTCATACACGAGTCCATGTCTACCTAGTGAGAGAAACTATTTACTTTCCTTCACAATGTTGACGACTCAAAACATTGCACTCGTACTTATTGGTCATGAACCAGGATGGTTCATAGCAAGTGGGAAGGAATGAAGCGGGAAGGCCACTTCAGCCTCTCTCCTCACAATTGCAAGGGGTGGTTGGACACCACCCCTTGCCTCTGCAAGTGCTAGCACGTGGCCAGCCAATCGTTGGCAACCAGCGATCGGCCAAGAAGCAACCAGCTTGAAACATTCGAGTCTCCCTGCATGGGTTGTTGATGACGATTGTCCCCAGGAGTGACGTAGAGGGGAAAACCCTACCCACGAGTTCTCGTTGCTATCCTATGAACTCTCACGAAGAATGTTGTGTAGGAGCTAGAGACACAACCCGTTACATCAAAGTTCACTCATCGCTCAATACAAATAACCCGATTTTCCGAATGCCTCAAATAGTCTTCTGCCTCACACCTTATCCCTTTGAACCATCCACGTTCTGCTAAACATAGTATTTTGGGGGTAAACTGATTTGATATAGCGATCAGATGGACCGGGAAAGTTCTCTAAAGGTTCAGAGATGCCGGTCGTTACCTTCGGAACCAACACTAAACATTCGACTTTAGAGTTGTTGATGGAAGTAGCATCAACAAGTTCACACTGGTTGGGTCATAGTTCCAGTTTCCTCTCTCATTGTCTTAGCAAAACAAGATTGTATGAACTTTACAGAAAATCATCTCAACAATTCAACAATCCAAAATCAATTCCCCGGTCAAAAGGTCGTCGTTAGCACGACCTACAGCGTGTACCTTTCACGTTAGGTGCGCGTTTAGTGTGGATGAGGAAGAACGGCAAATCAAACTGATGGCCAGTGGTGACCGTCACCTATGTTTTAGTGGTTTTCTGAATAGGCGCTCGTCTTTCCTATCTCTGTATTCTGTTGTCGTATGAGCTAGAAACCTAGGCAGCAGGTTGTGGCAGCATGCGTTGTCGATGCAGTGTGCGGGCTTCCACGCTCGTTGCTTAAGTCTGCTGCCCCCTCAGTCTGCTGCTTTAGAGACCAAGTCTGGAAGCTCTGGGTTTGTTACTCAGAACTGCGCGCGCCAGTGTTTGCGCCAGAAAGTAGCTGAAAACTGAAGTGATTAACAATGAATAATGAGCAACAATGGGAGACCCCTCCAAGTTCTAGCTCCCCCCCACTAGTGTAGAACTTGTTACTCAGCTAACCAGCCAATCAGAAAATAGTGCTAGACCTAATTTCTGGCAGGCAGGGTTTTCTCGGTGAGCCCTGCCAGACGCTCGACAGCCCAAAACCCGGGCGTCGTCCGTTTTGCCTGAAAACTGGACCATACTGTAAAACCAACGCTGCGAATGCAATCGTGCGGGTAGAATCAGCTAGAAAAACAGCTACAAGAAGTTATGACTGCACAAACCCAGGCAGTGCCTATGACAGTCAACAATGCCAAACAAGACCATACAACAGGAAACATGGACCCTAGGCATCGCATGATGGTGCAAACGCAATGCAACAGCCAGACACAACGCTAGGTGCATGCAGACATCATCTTCAGTGGTAGTGACCGCCGGCGGCCCGACCATCGAGGAGGCCTACCGATGGAGCTGAGCGCATTGCCATAGGAGGAGGCTCCAACGAAGGGTGAATGGGCCTCAGCGTGCGTCGGCTCCACCGAGCGACACTCCAGCGGCGTCAAGTCTCGCCGTCAGTCATCTGCACGCCGATGTACACAAGCCGGTAGGACACAAAAGAGTACAATGAGAGATGCACGAAAACCAACACTCCCCCATGACTAACAGGCGTAGTGCACATGTGCGGGCAGAGACACAGGCAACGACCAAATTCCCCCATGTCAGGCAGAGATGCAAGCAGGGACAGAGAGAGTCACTCACGGACGCATGCCGACTGAACTCACAGCTTTCTTGAATGAGTCGCGCTTCAGTGCCTTGGTCAAGAAGTCAGCCAACTGCCGTGCTGTCTCAACCCACACGATGCTGACGCTGCCGTCATGCAACAACGAATGCACATAGTGATACTCAACATTGATGTACTTTGTGCGTGTGTGATGCGCGCGGTCATTGTCGGCGATGGCCATGGTACTTTCATTGTCACAGTGCAACGTGATGGATGCGACGGACTGATGCAACTCGGACAACAGACAACGCAACCACACACTCTCACACGCGCCTGGGCCAAGAGCAACGTACTCAGCCGCAGCAATGCTGCGTACAATGCATCCCTGCTTGCCACTACGCCAGGACACAGCTGTGTCGCCAATCAGAAAGATCCAGCCTGTGTGACTCTTACCGTCCGGACTGCCGGCCTGGTCACTATCAGTGTAGCCCACCGCGACAACCGACGGCTAACGGTGGAACATGGGACCTCACCGAGGAGTCGAAACAACATAGCGCAATACTCGGATCGCGGCCTCGTAGTGGAGGTGACGCGGCTCCTACGAGAACTGGGCCAGGAGGTTGACGGCGAACGCGATGTCTGGGCTCATCGTCGTCACCAAGAACATCAATGACTCGATGACTCGCAGGTATGTGGTCATGTCAATTGGCTCCCCCACAAAGGCTCGGTCACGACTCTTCAGCTTTGCCTAGCCATCGGGTGTCATGGGTGAGAATGCGCTCAGCACGAGTGGCAGATCTTCCGCAAAGCGGGTGGACAGTGTCTGCACATAGGAGGCCTGGTGGATGTGCAGAAAGCCCTGGGAGCAATCATGCTCAAGCTCCATGCCCAGGAAGACTTTGGCAGACCCGAGGTCCTTCATCTGGTAGGCGGCATGGCTCAGATCCTTGACACGCTAGATGGCAGCCGTGTCTGGCGATGCAATGAACAGATCGTCAACATAAACCAGAACAGCGGTGAAGGTCTGGCCTCACGGACTGACAAACAGTGCGAGGTTAGCGGTGCTGCGCTAGAGCCTGCCACATAGGAGCGTACTGCTGATTTCTTGGTTCCAACACCGAGGCGACTACTTCAGGCCATAAAGGGCCTTACGCAGTCGCCAGACTCTCCCAGTGCCATCGTCAAAGCCTGGGGGCTGCACCATGTAGAGCTACTCACCCTCTAGTGAACCATGGAGAAAAGCGTTGCTCACTTTCATCTGATGCAGCTCCCACCCGTGCTGGGCGACCAGACTTAAGAGTGCCCGGCTAGTGGAGAACCGGCCAACTGGGGCAAAGATCTAGGCATAATCAACCCCAGGAATCTGCGCAAACCCCTTGGCTGTAAGGCGGACCTTGTACTTGTCCAAGGACCCGTCAGGCTTCCACTTGCGCCGAAAGACCCACTTGGCGCCGATGGCCTCCCGTCCTGGGGGAAGGTCGACGAGGTCATACACCTGGTACCGTCGGATAGCGGCGAGCTCATCGGCGCAGGCAGCGTCCCAGTGTGTGACCTCAGGAGAGGCTCGTGCCTTGCGTAGGGTGTTTGGGTCCTCCGGGCATACTATAGAGCGGACTAAGAGAGCCTGTGCAAATCGAGCCCCAGGTGGGATGCGCGCGAGTGCAGCCGCGACAACGTACCGATACTCATGATGAAGCATGACCAGTCCAGTGCGGAGCCCGGGTGAAGGTCTGCAATGATGCCCGAAGTGGTCAGGCCGAGGGCCTTGGTGCCAGGATCCCCACTCACGACATTAGGAGCGGAGGAGACACGTGGAGCCACGGGGGTCGAGGCGCCACGGAGCGCGGTATGACGGTCTGCGCGCTCACCGACGGTCTGGGTCAGAGGCTGCCGCCTGGGCCACGCGTGTAGCATGGCAAGGCAGGTAACAGCACTGAGTCCGTCGGGCTGATGGAGGCGGACGGGGTTGCTTGCCTGGAGGGGCCCACGAATGCAACCGGAGTTGTCGGCCCGGAGGGACCAGCGGACGCGACTGGGGCTGCTGGCCTAGAGGAACCAGCAGACGCGACTAGGACTGCTGGCCCGAAGGGACCAGCGGACGCGACTAAGGCTACTGGCCCGGAGTAACCACCGGATGCGACTGGGACTGCTGGCCCGGAGGGACCAGCGGACGCGATTGGGGCTCATGGCCCGGAGGGACCAACGGACGCGACTGGGACTGCCGACCCGGAGGGATCATCGAACACGACTGGGGCTGCTGGCCCGGAGGGACCAGCGGATGCGACTGGGGCTGCTGGCCCGTAGGAACCAACGGACGCGACTGGGGCTGCTGGCCCGGAGGGACCAGCGGACGCGACTGGGGCTGCTGGCCCGGAGAGACCAGCGGACGCGACTGGGACTGCTGGCCTGGAGGGACCAGCGGACGCGACCGGGGCTACTGGCTCGGAGGGACCAGCAGACACGACTGTGACTTCCGAGACTAAGGGATGTGTCACCCAGAAGCGGCAAGATGGGAGGACGAACTCACTACTCCCCAACACAACGGGATAGACACGGACGAGCCGTAGCGAATGAGGTCACGAGGAAACAGGTCCTCAAAGAAGAGGGCGTCCTGGGACTCAACGATGCAGTGTCGAGAGGGATCCCAGAAGCGCCAGGCCTTGGACTGACGAGAGACACCAAGGAAGGTGCAGGGACGTCTACGAGGGGTGAGCTTGCCGCCCTGCTGCGGGAAGGGCAGCCACACAATGGCCACGTAGCCCCAGACGCGAGCCAGGCGGAGGTCAGCTCGCTGACCACACCAACGCTGGTACGGTGTGGACTGGCGGGGAAGGGGACCGTGGGGAATCCGGTTCTAGACCCAGGTCATGTAGGCCATGGGTTAGAAAAAAAAGCCCTCGGAGAGACCAGACTTGACCTACATGGTGCGGACGGTGTCGGCCATAGTACGGTTCCAACGTTTGGAGATACCGTTTTGGGCGGGTGTATAAGGCGCGGACGTTTCATGGCGAATTCCGCGGGAGGCGAGAAAGGTCTCATCCTCACCCAGGTACTCACCACCACGATCCGAGCGAAAGCGGCGGAGAGAGCGACCGCACTCGCGCTCCGCAAGGACAAGCCAGTCCTGGATGGCATGGGCGACATCGCTCTTCTGCCGAAGGCAGAAGACCCAGCAGTAGCGAGAAAAGTTGTCAGTGAGAGTGAGGACGTAGCGACCACGCTCGCTGACGGACTCGGTGGAGAGAGGACCCATGACGTCCGAATGGACAAGGTCAAGGGAGACGGATGCACGGGAGGAAGACAAGGGATACGTGGACCGGTGCATCTTCCCCTGAGTGCATTCAATGCACTCAGTTGGGCACGGGAGGTGAAAAGTCTCCGGGTCAAGGCCCTTGGCCGGCTGGGTGTGGAGCATGCCGTCTACGGCAACAGAGTGGACGTGGCAGAGGCGGCGGTGCAAGAGGCAAGTGTGTCGAGGAGAAAGCATAGTGGTGTCAAACACATGGCCTGTGGCGGCTGACGGGGAGGAGACGGAAGAAGAGGAGGAGAGGTGTGGTACATGCCACAGGTTGCCACGGGCGGTGGCATGCAGCACAACAAAGCCAGACGGACGCAACGACACAGTGCCAACAACACGTGAGTGCACAACGTCCATGCTCATGCAGTCAAGGGCAGTGACAGACAAAAGGTTGAGCTCAAGACCATGGACAAAGAGGACATCAGTCAGAAAGACGTCACCGGAGGGACCACGCAAACGAACGACGCCAACACCACCGACAGGCAATACCTGACCAGAGCCTGTCCGGACACCGGAAACATCACCTTTAGGACCAAGCATACTAAAGGCCTCACGATAGGCCGTCATGTGATGTGTGGCCCCGGAGTTGATGATCTAGGTCTCAGCAGGGTCCTGGACCAGGGTCGCAAGATCACTGACAGTCACATGGCAACAAGCAAGGGACGCAGACGTGGTGGAAGGAGGTGCGAATCGAGACTGCCAATCGTCAAGCCAAGCAACGTCGTCCTGGGAGGGGGTAGCGGAGACCATGAGAGACAACGAGACAGACGAGGAAACAGGGCACGACCGTAGCTCAGTCTCAGTCATGCAGGGCTGGACAGGGGAGCAAGAAGTGATGCAACTCGCACTTCCCTCGGGAGGAGGGTGAGCCAGGCCGAGCTGAAGCGCGATGAACTGCTCCAGCTACCGCTCACGGGAGGAAGGCCCAGGAGTGTAGACGGAGTGCGGGGTGATGGCGCCGGAGCCCGGGTAGAAGGAGGACTGTGCTGGCGGTGACGGCTGTGGCGCTGGTGTCGGCGGGATCGGCAAAGCAACTGGAGTGGTGGAGCTGCTGGACGAGGCGGAGGTGTCAGAGCCGCTGACAGTCACAACGGCAGAGGCAAGACGGCGCTTGCGCTGGCAACGCATGGTGGTGATGACGCGGGCCTCATCCGTCGATAGAGGGCACATGTACCACTCGTGCCCAGGCTGGCCACAGTTGTGGCAGACCGAGCCGCCAGCGCTGGACCCGGTCGATGACTGTTGCTGCTGCTGTTGCTGACCTTTGCCTTTCTTGTTCCGACGCTTCTTCTTCCCGGACGAGGATGAGGTAGCTGAGCGGGGGAGGCGACGGCCACAGAGGCGACGGTAGGGGAGGCGACAGCAGGGGAGGCGACGGCCTCCGTGCGCTGGAGTCAGGACTCGAGACGGGCTTCCTCAATGCGGAGGAAGAGCTTGTATGCCCAGGGCATGAGGGTGCTTTGGGCCATCATGGAGGAGAGAACGTTGTGAGGGTAGTGGACGAAGACGTCCGCGTACGCTTCGGTGGCACCGTGCTTGATGGTGAGGAGCGCGGCTAAAGGGGGTGGGGCAGTGGTTCCGAGGAGACGAAGGATTTCCTCCACCCGTTGCCAGTAGGAGATGACCGTCTCGATCCCCCCCACGTGTAGGGAGTTGAACTCCCGCAGCAGGTGGCTAGTCTCAGCGTCGCAGGATAGGTGATGGGGACGAGTGAGAACGTACCATGCGGCTGTAGGATCTGGGGTGGCGCCAGCGGTGAAGTCGCCCACGAAGGGCACGAGGGCAAGGCGGGAAGCCGGAGGGACAACAAGGACAAGAGCCCGGACAACACGACCAGCGTCATACAACTGGTCGACCAGGGTGGCATCATACGGCAGGGTGTAGTATGCCCACAGGCCCTCACCCTGCGATTAGATGCGGAAGCTGAGCTCCCAACTCCGGAACTACTCGCCGGCCTAAAGCGACGACGGCGGCGTCTCAAAGTCCTTTTGACTGCGGCCGGCACCTAGAGTGGGGCCAAAGACGGAGGTCATTGTCTGCCGCTGGCGTAGAGTCTGCTGCTGCACCACGTATTGTGTGGAAGCAGACACTGCTGGGCTGGCGTGCCCTAGAGGAGGGAAGGACGGAGGCACATTGGGGGCAGACTGGGAGACTAACGGTTGTAGTGCCGTGAGCTACTGCGTTAGGGCGGCGCGCTGTTGCTGAAGAGCAGCGAGGGGGTTAGGGTTATCCCCAACGACGTCAGAGGGCTGCTGGCGTTGCTGCTCCTCTTGCTGCTGCTGCTGTTGCTACTTTCGCTGTTGCTGCTGCTCCTGTTGTTGCTGCTACTCGTGCTGTTGTTGCTGCTCCTACTTCTCCTATTGTTCCTGCTTCTATTGCTACTGTTGTTGCTGCTACTGGTGCTGCTGCTGCTATTGTTGCTATTGCTCTTGCTACTACTGCTGCTGCCACTACTACTGCTACTGCTGCTGTTGCAGCCGCTGCAAGAAAGGGGAGGTGGGGGTCCCCCAACAGAGGAGGATCCCTCACTAGTGGGGCTACCAGCCATGGTGTGATGCTCTTTGTTTTGTTTTTTCTTTTTTTTCTCTGTGGGGTGCTGACGTTAGCAATGACGTCTGCTGAGGGCGGTGGACGCCCTGCCCACCCTTTGCATGACTTCCCCCTTCCCTTGACCCCTTCTTTGGTTTTATTTATTTTGTTTTTTTTTGTGAGTTGATGACGTGAGCAATGACGTCAGCAGTGACGTCAGTAGCAGGATGCTAACGTCAATAGTGGCAGTTGTTAGGGCCACTGCTATAGTTGCTATTGCTGTTGCTGCTGCTGTTTGCTGCTGTTGCGGCTGCTGTTGCAGTTGGTGGTGGTGCTGCTACTGCTATTGCTGCTACTGCAACTATTGGTGCTGCTGCCGCTATTACTGATGCGGCTGCTGCTGCTGCTGCTACTGCCGCAGCTGTAGTTGCAGCAGCAGTTGCTGCTGCTGCGGGTTGCTACGGCTGCTAAGCCTACTGCAACAATGGTAGCGAAGCAGGTGGGGTGGGAAAATTTGTTTTTGGCTCCTTTTTTTCCCCTTCTTCCTTGTCTGTCAGAGCAGGCAGCTGCCCGCTGTCAGCTACGAGTAGTGGGCTGTTGCTCACTGGTAGCAAGCTGCTGCTCGCTGGTAGCGAGCTGCTCCTCGCTGACAGCGGGCAGCTGCTCGCTGGCAATAGCGGGTTGCTGCTCGTTGCTCGCTCGTTGCGGGCAGCGAACAAAAGCAGCAGATGTAGGCAGTTGCTTGCTACAACCGCTCGCTACAACTGCTACTATGGCTGGCTGCTACTGCGGCTGTTGAAGCCTGCTGTTGCTGCTGCACGCTGCTGCAACTACTACTTTGCCACTGCTACTGCTCATTGTTGCTACGGGCTACTGCTGCTACGAGCTACTACTGCAGGCTGCTGCTTCTGCGAGCTGCAGCTACGAGCTGCTGCTACTGCGGGCTGTTGCGAGCTATTTCTTTTGCCTGCTGCTGCTGCTGCACGCAGCTGCTGCTGCGTGCAACAGTAGCTGCTTCTGCTGTTTCTGCTGTCGGAGTGCATATCCCATGGTTGCTTGGACGCCCGGATGATCAAGGCCGTCAGCGTTTGAGAATGTATCAAAATTTTTGTTTCGGTGTAACTAGCCTCACTAGCTTTGCGATATTGACGATGGTTTGAGTTTGGGATATGTTTTTTCTTCCATTATCGATGGCACAAATCCTGGGTGAAATAAATGTGAGGAAACACAAGAAACCATTGTTTTCACAATTTCGGGACTGCTTGCAATGTTGTCATTAGGACAGCCTATACCGCGAGGCTTTCACGTCAGGTTAGATTAATGTATTGACCAAATGGACCGGCGGATAAAAGGAGCAGTCATCGCTCGCCGTCACATATGTTGGATGTGGTTTTTTCGAACAAGAGCTTCCCAGACTTACAATTTCTCGACGTCACCGAATGTCGTGGCGGCTGGTCAGGTCGTCGCCTCGTAGAAGTTTGCCCAAGTTAGATGTATCTGGAATTTGTTTGAAACATTTTAATGTAGGATGAGTTTATGCGAGGTACCTGCTTAGATTGTACCTTTGATACGGAGTCACGCCCGTTGTAGCGTGGCAGTGCCATGTCGACCGATCGAAGGAGCCACGTGGCTCGAGCAAGGTCACTTGGGACTGTGGGCGGTGAGACGGGATGACTTGAGGGTCACAGACCCTCAAATACCGCGGTTCTGGCCTATTCTGTTGGTTATGGTCATAGCACACACAAGTGATCTCTTGTCTCCTTGCACACACACACACCTCATCACTGTAGGTGATTAATCTTGACTAAGGCTCCTCAGTGCAAGACTGTGACGCAGCATGGGGCGCACAGTGACAGTGGCACCATCAAGTTGCAGAGTGATGGCCACATCACCAACATTGTCCTCACGATGAGCCTTAGTTTAGTGACAATGACACATGCCGAAATGGTGGATACACCTGCTGACATGCATGGTTGTGGTGTGACTGTTTTCCTACACACTTACATGCTTTTGGCGTAGTGTACCGGATTGCGGATCCCTCAGGACCACACGTTCGGTTTGTACCAGCGTGTGAGAAACCGCCTGGAGCTCGCTCGCTCCAGGGCCAGGTTCGATCCCTGGGTGGCGTCCGGGCCCCACGTCGAGTGGTTCACGTGGGTGGCCCGGTCAACCGGCTATCTTCACTTCGCTCACTTGTAACACACATACTCTTGTTAGCTTGTTGAGCTTTCCTACCCGATCCATGGTTTCACCCGTCGCTAGCTACTTCCTTGCTGCTTACTTGCTTGCTTGCTAGCTTAGCATCCAAGGCTATCTATTGGTATCAGAGCAGGAGGGCTGCCCCTCCCTGCCGCGACAGTCCTGAGACCTTGTGAAACCACTTCGGGTCACACTTAGGTGGCGGGTGATCCCGCACAAGCAACAATCCCACTGCGGCAGGTTGAGGCCGCAGCAGCAGCAGTTGTTCTGTGCAGCCGCTGCCACATCACCCGTGACCCACGGCGTGCTCAGTTCTGTGGCAGCTTGATACTTCATGAGCAGCAGCCGTTCTGCACAGCTGCTGCAACTGCAATCGTGACGTGAAACTGCTTCGAGTCACACTTAGGTGGGGGGTGATCCCGCACAAGCAACAATCCCACTGTGGCAGGTTGAGGCCGCAACAACAACAGCCGTTCTGCGTAGTCGCTGCCACCGCACCCGTTACTCACAGCGTGTTCACTTCTGTGACAGCTTGATACTTCTTTAGTAGCAGCCGTTCTGTGCAGCTGCTGCCACTGCATTCGTGACTTGAAACCACTTCGGGTCACAATTAGGTGGTGGGTGATCCCGCACAAGCAACAATCCCACTACGGCAGCTTGAGGCTGCAACAACAGTAGCCATTCTGCGCAGCCGCTGCAACTACACCCGTGACTCACGGTGTGCACACCCCTAGCTTCCGGAGGTCGTGTGAGCCCTCTTCGGGTCACACCTCAGCGACGAGTGATCCCGTAGAAGCCACAGCTCCAGTGCGGCAACATGAGACCGTAGTAGCAGCAGCCGTTCTGCGCAGCCGCTGCCATTGCATCTGTGACTCACGGCGTGCTTACCCCCGACTTCGACCCACGCAGCTGCCTCGTGCCACACGGAGCACCGCTCTTGCATCCGTACCACTACCCACAATCCCTGCTGCAACAGCGCACACTCCTAAGCAACTCAGGCTGCCCCCAGGCAACCCTGCATTCGGCGAGCTAGCGTTTCCACCCGTGACCGAGCCTATCCCTACGTCGCCCACAGCAGCGGGGGACCATCTCCGCATTGACAAGGAGTTTGTGTACTACGAGGAGCGTGCAGAGAGGGAGGTGTAGTCGTGGATACGTTGCAGCAGTCCGGGGTATCACCCCGGTGAAGACTACGACCCTCCAGACTACTACGAGTGGGCAGACGCAAGGGACTACGCAGCCCGTTACCAGTCGGCCGACGACGACTCTCCGATGGTGCAGAACGAACCAGCTACGGCACCAGAGCGTGACCACCGACCTCACCACTCTCCGGTAAGCCCACCCATTGCCCATAGAACGCGCCAGCAATGCCGCCGTTTTGCTCCACGTGGCACGACCTCATCGGCAGCAGCGTCCGGAGCCCCTGCTTCACGTCGTGCCGTATCTCTGGCCTTGTCAGCTCCAGAGTCCTTGTCCTTGTCGCCTCCTGATATTCTTGCAGCTCTGCGGGCTGCACTTGTCTCCAATGCTGCTGTGGCATCCACTTTTGCAGCCACTACACGCGCTGCACGGGCACCAGCTACCACTGCTGTTGGGAGAGCTGTTGGTACTTACACTGTAGCTGTCGTTGATCAAGGACCCTTGGCAGCTACTGCTGTCAACGTAGCTACTCAGGTTGCCGCAACAACAGACGCAGTAGCATCAATAGTAGCTACAACAGCCACAACTCTCTCCAGTGCAGTTGAATCTATCCACATCTCCACAGCACAGACTTTGTCTCTGTGACTCATCACATACTGTTGTTCATTTCGACTGTTGTAGTCGTATCCACCCTGTCCGCTGCAGCACTGACAGGTGTAGCCTGCCTTATTGTCTTCGCATCATCCACTGTTGCAGTCGTCGCCTCCTTGGTAGCTGCTGCTCTACCACCTCTGTTCTCAATGCACCATCGTGCCTGGTGAGCTTGGTTTCTCTTGGTCTCTCTCTTGCTTTGCTTGCTGTGTATTGGCGTGTTCGTGCGTCCAGGTTGTTGCCTTGCAGCAAAAATCCGATGTCCTTACCACACACTTCCCACACCCACTGGGGCAAAGGAAACTCTGCCAAAATTTTCTCGGCAGAGTCACGTCACTGGCAACATGCCAGTTGACGATGACCAATACACCGCACTGCAAGCTGAGCTTCAGCGTGAGCGTAATGCGCTACAGGCAGCTCTCACTGCTCAGGGCGTTGTTGAGGAGAAGTTACGGGCTGAATAGGCTGACCAAGAGACCTTTGCCGATCACATTGCTGACCTGGTTCTTAATCGCCTCCAACCCACACTACGCAAAACTCACTCTGCTGGCATTGCTGCAGCGTTCTCCACCTCCCCCGCTTCCGCATCTGCCACCACTGGCACTTCCTCCTCGGATCCACTTGCAGTTGCCGCAGCCGCCGCCGTAGCCGCAGCCAAAGCACTCGCGCCATCAGTATAGCGCAAGCTCGACTTTGACTCTATTCCACCTCATTTCACCTCCAATCTCACATTCCATTCTTGGGAGGTTCGTTTCAGTGCCTGGGCACAGGGGGAGTAGCTCTGGGAATACTACCATGAACCCAACCCCTCAGCTACTCCACCTTTTGTGCCGCTCGAGTCTGAGTCGGCACGAGCCGTTCGTGCCCTCATTCGAGCTGGACCTGACGATCTCACTGATGAGATTGGGTCTTACAATGCAGACACTGCACGTTGCACCCCCGCTGACCCGATTGGGGCTTATGCCTAGATCAAACGGCGCATGACAGTTACTGGACATGCAGCACAGAGCGTCCTCACCGTCCAATTCAACACGCTCTTTATGCGTACTGATGAGATTGCTCATGCCTATTGGGCGCACAGTCTGCGACTGCAGCGCGACCTCGGCAAGGCCGCCCCTGGTCAGCTCCCTACGGTTCTGTTGTTATTTGAATGCCCCTTGGCCACTAGTCTCCAGAATTGGCGAGTAGTGGACGGACCAGGCATGCACTGCTCATGTGGAGCAAGTCCCCTGGGTCCGGTCCAACAGACCAGGCATGCACTGTCCTTGTTCAAGGATAAGTCCCCTGGGTTTTTCTCATGATGGCTATTCAGATTGTCAATCTGACCGTACCGATGGAAAGAGCAGGTGTCAAACTGTCAGCTGTCCAAGTTTCGGGCAGATCCAACGGTCGGATTGGAAGATGCCAGATGTGCCTTGGATCAGGGGATGTCTTCCCTGATTGAGGGGATGACCTCCTTAATTTAAGGAGTGACATCGGCCGAGGCGCGCGCGCTTTGGGTTAGCCGAGGCGCGTGCGCTTCGGCTGCCAAAGGCACTCCTTAGCTATTTATGCCTTGTACTTGCCATTGTCTCAACTACTCCTTCACTTGATGTCTCTTGTTTGAGCTGTGCGCTTGAGACTGAGCTTGATATGAACTGCTAAGGTGGTTGTAATCTTGCTCGTGTGAGAGTGCTGACTTAATTTGTTGGGCTCTCACACCAAGGAAGAAGAAGGCTTAGAGGGCGGGAGCCCCTAAGACCTTGAGCGAAAGCACCTGGGTAGCTAGGTCTCACCAGAGGCATAGTTAATTCCTTGGGGTGATCGTGATCCTTGGGTGAAATTCCCTTGGACGGTCGGCAGTTGCCATTGTGTCGGCGCTGTTTTCTAGACCGGAGCCTCAGGCCACGTGACTCAGGAA
>SZWC01000515.1:380672-388172 GCA_023375785.1 Penium margaritaceum
ATGATGGCTATTCAGATTGTCAATCTGACCGTACCGATGGAAAGAGCAGGTGTCAAACTGTCAGCTGTCCAAGTTTCGGGCTGATCCAACGGTCGGATTGGAAGATGCAAGATGTGCCTTGGATCAGGGGATGTCTTCCCTGATTGAGGGGATGACCTCCTTAATTTAAGGAGTGACATCGGCCGAGGCGCGCGCGCTTCGGGTTAGCCGAGGCGCGTGCGCTTCGGCTGCCAAAGGCACTCCTTAGCTATTTATGCCTTGTACTTGCCATTGTCTCAACTACTCCTTCACTTGATGTCTCTTGTTTGAGCTGTGCGCTTGAGACTGAGCTTGATATGAACTGCTAAGGTGGTTGTAATCTTGCTCGTGTGAGAGTGCTGACTTAATTTGTTGGGCTCTCACACCAAGGAAGAAGAAGGCTTAGAGGGCGGGAGCCCCTAAGACCTTGAGCGAAAGCACCTGGGTAGCTAGGTCTCACCAGAGGCATAGTTAATTCCTTGGGGTGATCGTGATCCTTGGGTGAAATTCCCTCGGACGGTCGGCAGTTGCCATTGTGTCGGCGCTGTTTTCTAGACCGGAGCCTCAGGCTACGTGACTCAGGAATAACACAAACGGCGCATGATAGTTACTGGACATGCAGCACAGAGCGTCCTCACCGTCCAATTCAACACGCTCTTTATGCGTACTGATGAGATTGCTCATGCCTATTGGGCGCACAGTCTGCGACTGCAGCGCGACCTCGGCAAGGCCGCCCCTGGTCAGCTCCCTACGGTTCTGTCCGTTGTCAATGGCCTCATCCTTGAACTCAACGACATCTTTCGTGAGGTGAAGGCCACATTGCTGGAGCGCTTGGCTGCCATCCTTGTCCCCGCTGATGCACCCCCTGGCATTGGTGCTTTGTGGGAGTTTACCTCCCAATGCCTCGCAGACTGGTGGAGCTCACTATAGAACAAACACATTCATCGCACCGCCGTTGCAACAGCAGTCACTACACTCCCTTCTTCCTCCACCTCCCTTGCCTCAAACTCATCCTCCACCACTACGTCCACCACTATTGCCACTTCTCTTGTTGCACAGGGGGGTGGCCGTGGCAGGGGGGTGGTAAAGGTAAAGGTCGCGGCGGTGGCTTTGGAGGTAGGGGGCAGGGCAATGGTGCCAAAGGTCGCAGTTCTGATGGCACTGCATCCCCCGCTCCCTCCACCAGCACTGTCATATGTTAGAACTGCCATGCCACCGGTCATGCGGCGCCCAACTGCCCTGCACCACCTGACGATGCACGCCTTGCCTCAGCTATGCGTGCTCACTGGGCACACTCCTCGGGGTCGGGTACTGGATCTACATGCTCTTCCACCTCCACAGAGTCAGGTGTTGGCCCTGTACGCTCCGCCCCCTCCTCATCACCTACAACTGCTGCCTACATCGCTGCTCTCTCCTCACCATCTCCGTCCACACCCTGGGGTTGGCCCCCAGAGCATGGTAGCCCTATCTACTTCGGGCCACCCTCTGGCTTCTACTCACCTCCACCGTGGGCTTCCTTGGCTCCCAATCCCCAGCGCCTCTCTTCTGGCGCACTCATCACAAGGCCATCTGACGACGACCGCCAACTGGACTCTACACTCTTTCACGCAGCGCACCAACGACACCTTCGTGATCAGGGAGTAGAGAGTGTGCGTTCAGCTGAGGGTGCGCGTGCGTGTGTCGTTGATTCGTCTCTTCGTGGGTCTCCCCCCGGTCATGTTCAGGGTTGACCCCCATCTCATGTCCCGTGGATTGAGCAGTGGCAGTCATACAGTCTTCCTCGTTGTCTTGTCGCCTGTGGTCAGTATCTCACTCCTCGCTCTCCTATTGCCGTCGTGAGTTGTGACCTTGCATCTGTCCGCGTGACGGACGGCTTCTGGATCCTTGATTCAGGGGCCACACACCACATGACCTCTTGTCGCTCCTCGTTCGTGTCTATGGGTCTCGTTGGCCCGTTCGTTTTGTTCGCACTGGCTCTGGCCAGCTTCTTCCTGTCCAAGGGGTTGGGGTTTTTTGCTTTATTGGCCCTGGGGGGGAACTCTTCCTCCTTGACGTTCTTTACGTGCCCGCCCTTGAACTGAGTCTGCTGTCTATTACGACTCTTGAGGACCAGGGCATGGACTTCTCCTCCAGCCGTGGCATTGCCTCTATGCTGCATCGCACCACTGGTCGTATTCTGTTGCGTTGCACTCATTGTGACCGCCTGTTTTGCGTGCCCTCATTTGCACCCCATCCTTCCACGACCGCACTTGTTCATGTGGCCTGCTCACTCACTCCTGTACATGCACAGTTGCTCAATCGCCGCCTCTGTCACATTCACACTGCTGCGATTGACAGTCTGCTCCGGGACACGCCCGCTCATGGCCTTGATGCCGACACGTTCTCTGCACCCTGCCCTACTGACTGCCTTGACTGTGCGCAAGGCAAAATGCATCGATCCCCTTTTTTCACGTCTACGTCCCGCACCTCTCACCCACTTGACCTCCTGCATGCTGACGACATGAGACCCCTTTCCCATGACGCTCTTGGAGGTGTTGGTCGTTATTATCTTTGTCTCATAGACATCTTTCGCATGCGCTGGGTCTTTGCCCTTCGACAAAAGAGTGACGTCTATCCCACTCTGGAGTCCTGGCTGCCGCAAGCTGAACTGGCCTGTGGTCGTAGACTCAAAGTCTTTCGCTGTGATCGCTGTGGCGAATTCATGGGCCCCACTACCCACTTTCTGACATCCCGTGGGGTGTGTATGGAGCATACTGCTCCCTACACACCCCAACAAAATGGCGTCTCTCAACGCTGGAACCGCACCCTTGCTGACGGTGTTCGTACTCTCCTCAGTCAGTCATCCCTCTCACATGTCTTCTCCTTCAAGGCCATGTGCTACATGACCTGGGTGTGGAACCGTGTCCCTCACGGTCCTCTTCCCCGCCACGTCACCCCCTCTGAGCACTGGTACGGCCACCGTGCTCACCTTCAGCTGGCACGTGTCTGGGGCTGTGTGGCCGTCGTCTGGTTGCCCGAGGACTTCCGCGACGGCAAACTCAGCCCTCGCGGTCCCCTCTGCACGTTTCTTGGTGTCTCTGCCATGTCGAAAGCATGGCGATTCTGGGACCCCGACCGCTCTTGTGTCATACAATCGCGTGATGCACCCTTCTTCAAGGATGTCTTCCCCAGTGACCTGTCTCATACCGCTCCTCCTTCCTCTCTCTCCTCGCTTCGTCCGCTTGCGGGGGTGGTTTTGCTCCACCCTCCGATCTCCGAGCGTCCTCCTCTCCCTCTCACACGGCGTCCCCTACTGTCACCCCCACGGACAATGACGAGGACTCCTCTTCCTCGTCCTCGGGAGCATCAGAGCCCTCCTCGGAGTCCGTGTCGTCCTTGCCCTCAGCTGGCACCCTCGCGTCCTCACTGACCATAGACAGTCCCGAGTCCTTACACTCAGCACCCACTCCCGCACAATCCACTGCCCACTCTACTCCCAACTCTCATGCCCTTGCGTCCCCTCTGTCTGACACTGTTGTAGGTGATGCTCCTCATGCCCCGATCTCCGGTCATGAGCCCTACACTCGTGGGGGGAGACTACGTGCTCTTCCTCCCTCTTTGTCCTCTCAGCCCCTCCGTGAGCGCCCCCGCTCTTCCAGGACGCCTGCTGAGTCCATTCCCGTGGGTTCGCCCACTGCCTCTCAACCCACTCAACGGGTCACCCACTCCAGATTCTCATCCTCCACAGTTAGTCCGTCAGTGCGACCCACCGGCCTTGATGCCCTAGGCCTGCCTGTGGGTGTTGTACACCCCAACTCTACAGTTGACTACGCTCTTGTAGCCCATGAGTTCCACAGTACTCTTGAGTCCCCCGTCGCCGGGTTTGTCGCCGCATGCTTCGCGGCCGGTGGCCTTCCCACTCTTCTCCCTGAGCCCACCACTGTCCGGCAGGCTCGTGAGGCAGCAGACGCTGACCTCTGGGAGAAGGCCATGCAGGAGGAGCTCACAGCTCTCCAGGAACATGGAGTCTTTGACCTTGTGGATCTACCTGCTGGCTGCAAGGCAGTCTCTGCACGATGGGTCCTTCGGCGTAAGCTGAAGCCCGATGGAACCGTCGACCGGTACAAGGCTCGCCTCACGGCTAAGGGGTTCTCCCAGATCCCTGGAGTCGACTTTGATGAGACCTTCGCACCAGTCGGGAGGTACACCACTGCTCGAGCACTGTTGAGTCTTGTCGCCCAGCACGACTGGGAACTGGAGCAGATGGATGTCAACGCCTTCCTGCACGGGAAGCTTGATGAAGAAATCTACATGATACAGCCCCTGGGCTTCACCGATGGCGCGAACAAGGTTTGGCGACTACGCAAAGCCCTCTATGGGCTCAAGCAGTCGCTACGTGGTTGGAACATGGAGATCTCCTCGACTCTCGAGCGAGGAGGTTACCGTCGTAGCACCGTTGATCCAGCGCTCTTCTTAAGTGCCCCCTCCGAGCCGTTCGTGGCCATACTGGTCTACGTTGATGACCTACTTATTGCCTCACCCAGCCCCGCAGTCAGTGAAGAATCTGCTGCAATCTGCATACGCGATGAAGGATCTAGGTCCTGCACGAGTATTTCTGGGAATGGAGCTTGAGCGTGATCGTAAGCGTCGCACCCTGCACGTACATCAGGCTACATACATACGCACACTGGGGGAACGTTTTGCCTCCCTTCTTGCAGACATCCCCACCGCATCCACACCGATGACTCCAGCAGGTCAGCGCCTGCTGAAGTCGCTGGACTCGGCATAGCTGGGGGAGCCTGTTGACGTCACCGACTACCTCAGTGTTGTGGGCTCCCTCATGTACCTCGCCACCACCACTCGGGCGGACGTGGCCTTCGCGGTCAACTTCCTTGCCCAGTTCTCCGAGCAACCTCGATAGAAACTCCTCGAGGCTACACTTCATGTGATCCGCTATGCATTGTCCACAGCACGCGTGGGACTCTGCTACGGTGCCTAGCCCTCTGTGGTCGTTGACGGCTACATAGATAGTGACTGAGCACATGACACTGATGCTCGTGGCCGCACTGGTTACATCTTTCTTGTCGGTGGGATTGCTGTCTCTTGGAAGAGTGGAAAACAGGGCTGTGTCGCTCGAAGCATCAGTGAGGCCGAGTACGTGGCTCTGGGCGTCGGTACATGTGAGAGTGTGGCTGTCCCGCCTGTTGCAGCAGTTGTGTGTTCCCATTCGCTGCATCACCCTGCGTTGTGACAACCAGAGTGCAAAGGCAATCGCCGAGCACCATGGCATGCATCACTCCCGTACTAAGCACATCAACATTGAGCATCATTTTGTATGCGAGCGCATTGCTGCTGGAGAAGTGCAGGTTGTCTGGGTCGACACTCGTCAGCAACGTGCAGACTTTCTCACTAAAGCGCTCAGCATTGGAATGTTCAAAGCAGCCGTGCATGCTGTTGGCTTGCTACGTTCTCGTGATGCCCCAGGTTGACGTGAGTCCTGTGATGTTCTCTTCGCTCTATGTTCTATGTGTGTGTGGCTTATTCGTCTATGGGTCCTGGGGGAGTGTTGGTTATGGTCATAACACATGCAAGTGCCCTCTTGTCTCCTTGCACACACACACACACACCTCATCATTACAGGTGATTAATCTTGACTAAGGCTGCTCAGTGTAAGATTGTGACGCAACATGGGGCGCATAGTGACAGTGGCACCATCAAGTTGCAGAGTGATGGCCACAACACCAACATTGTCGTCACGACGAGCCTTAGTTTAGTGATAATGAAACATGCCGAAATGGTGGATACACTTGTTGACATGCATGGTTGTAGTGTGACTGTTTTCCTACACACTTGCATGCTTTTGGCGTAGTGTACCGGGTTGCTGATCCCTCAGGACCACACGTTCGGTTTGTACCAGCGTGTGAGAAACCGTCTAGAGCTTGCTCGCTCCAGGGCCAGGTTCCATCCTTGGGTGGCGTCCGGGCCCCTTGTCGATTGGTTCGCGTGGGTGGCCCGGTCAACCGGTTATCTTCACTTCGCTCACTTGCAACAAACTTACTCTTGCTAGCTTGTTGAGCTTTCCTACCCGATCCATGGTTTCACCCGTCGCCAGCTACTTCCTTGCTGCTTACTTGCTTGCTTGCTAGCTTAGCATCCAAGGCTATCTACATAGTCGGCCAAGGATTCCGCCGAATCGATTACATTGGTGTTAGAGCTCCATGGCTCGAATCCCACGTCGGGATTATCGGAGATGCCGAGGTGGCTCTCACTCTTAGCGTGGAGGAGTGAAGCGTGGCAGTGCCACGCCGATAAGTGCAAGGAGCCACGTGGCTCGAGCTGGGTCATCTGGGACTATGGGCGGTGAGACGAGATGGCTTGAGGGCCGGAGACCCTTAAGCACCGTGGTTTTGGCCTAGTCGGCCAAGGATTCTGTCAAATCGGTTACACCCGACTTTCTTCGCTTGTCCGCAATTAAAAAAAAGTCCGAGTGTTGCGGAGAGGCCTATGGTGGAGGCGCCATTCTGTCGGATGCCTAATGCATCCTGTAAAACGCTATGGCGAGAAAGATACTATTAAAGAAAAAACTCACGCTGACCTACCATTGAGGCAAATAAGCACAATCGGATGGTGTCTTAGCATGCATCCACATAACACTGATAGGGTCACTGATAGGAGCGAATGGCCATTCGATAATCCCTATGTCTCTATTGCGTGTCTGAAAACTTACCATCGGCAAGCCCATCGGGGTAATGCGGACACAAGGGAGTACCTTCTTGGCTGCGAAGTCGGACTGAAGGATCTCAGACCCTATTCAACGACTTTATGCTCTCTTAGGACTCGCTATTCACTTTCATCAGCTCACAGTTCGGTGCATAAGATGGACAACTTCGAGGGTAGCAGTCGTCGATGTAGATGAGATTAAAATGCTGCATATTCTAGATATCAGATTCGTAAGTCGACACTTACAATGTATGAGCTTATGAAACAGGTCCCTTCCCTCTTCAAGATCACTTAC
Source organism: Penium margaritaceum (assembly GCA_023375785.1). Classification (NCBI taxonomy): domain Eukaryota; kingdom Viridiplantae; phylum Streptophyta; class Zygnematophyceae; order Desmidiales; family Peniaceae; genus Penium; species Penium margaritaceum. The sequence continues at coordinate 387,685 of SZWC01000515.1, forward strand.
AGTCCTTTTGGGTGCGGGTCGGACAGAGCAGCTCGGATGTATTGCCCTCTGATGTAAGCGTCATTCGGTACTAACCAATGTACAGCGAAGTCCTAGATGGGGGTAGCTAATGGTCAAAAAGATTGTGCGGGGGGTGTTAGTTTTCGCGACTTCGATGGGGGTAGTTAAAACGGCGAATGCGGACGAGAAGTTGACGTTCGAGTCGAAGGACTAGGTCCCCCCATTCCGTTCTTTGTGACTGAATGTGCTCCCGAACGCCATAACGAACGACTCAAGACTAAAATAGCATAAACAGTCCTCGTCCAGGACGAAGTTCCTTTAAGGTTTAGACTGAGCAAACGGAAGCTTATGTAAGCCACCTAGACAACGGAGACGATAACGACAGAGTAATCATTGCCATAATTGATGAAACAAGACAACAATTCAAGGGATTGAAATTTACCAATTGAAATATTTAAAAATCGAAAACATCATAAAAAAGGTTTCAG
>SZWC01000515.1:393172-396001 GCA_023375785.1 Penium margaritaceum
TCGGAGCGGTCAACCATTGTCTCTCCCCATTGCCACCTTGACTTCAGACACTGTTCCTGAAGATAGCCCAAGCTTCTGCACTCTGGCTTGAGAAAGGCTTTTCGTACACGCGAGCGAGCAAGACCGCGGAACACAGAGAACAGGTGTATTCACCGTTCCGCAAACCGGTGTCCGGGATCGGCGCGAGCGCATGCCGGTCTCGGTTATCTGCTCTCCCGCATTTCTGCCTCTCCAGGCGGCCTCCTCCGTGCATGAACGGTCGCCCCTGGTTCTTCCACCCCTCTCCCTCTCCCACACCTACTCCGAAAATGGTGCTCCTCATCGTCGTGCGGACAACACCCTAAGTGCCCCGTCCACTCTTCCTCGACCTTTCCTCGTGCGTATGTTGTGCTGGATGCCCGCTCTACCCAGAAGGGTCGAGTGATGCTGTTGTGTCGCGTTTAGGGTGCGGCGGTGGCTGCCAGTCGGCGAAGAGTTGTGTTTTGGCGCGGCTCGTCGCCCGGCGACAGCGGCGAGGAGGCATTCCATTGCCGAGAGAACGAAGGCACTCTATTCCTGCTAGCGGACGGCGAAGGCCTGGGGGTCTGCCGAAGAGGAAGAGGGGCAGGGGAAGGGCACAGGGGGGAAAGGGGCAGCGGTGGAGGTGCAAGGGAACGAGGGTGGGCGACGGGCGATGTGGAAGAGACAGGGTTGTGGCTATGTGGGGATGTTTTCCTCTGGCTACCAGATGAAGTGCTCTGAGTCAGTGTGCCTAGGGCATCCGTAGTAGTGATTCTGAGCGAAGAAAGAAACGTTGTTTGACTCGCATTGGTAGAGGGAGTCGAATCTTCGAGCCAGCGCCTCTGACAGATGCCGCTTGGCCTATCGGAAGGTCCGGTTGGGAGAGTGTTGTCGGTCGTCGGAAGAGTGGCCAGATTTGTTTTTGTTAGACGTTCTGCAAGAAAAATGAATCCAGATGGCCTCTGGCCTGTCGGAAGCTCCACTTGTGACAGTTTTGTCGGTCGGAAGAGGGGTCAGAAGAGAGAGTGTGAGAGTGTTGTCTGTCGTCGGAAGAGTGGTCAGAAGAGAGAGTGTGAGAGTGTCTTCTGTCGTCTGAAGAGTGGTCAGAAGAGAGAGTGACAGTCTCGTCTGTCAGACGTCTTTGCGTGAGTTTGTTGCTGACTTGCTGACTTCTGCAAGAGCGCGTGCTGGTCATGCACCCTCTCTCTCTCTCTCTCTCTCTCTCTCTCTCTCTCTCTCTCTCTCTCTCTCTCTCTCTCTCTCTCTCTCTCTCTCTCTCTCGCTCGCTCGCTCTCTCTCCGCTCATGTTGTTCAGGGCTCATGTAGCCCATGGGCTTCATGAAAGAGCCGTTCCCCACTAACGCGTCAGCGATTTTTCGGTCACCCTTGCCTTCGCAGGTCTTGCGTTTTCAACTGCCTTTCTCTGGACCGAAGCGCGCAGTCGGCGGCAGCAGAGGCTGCGACGGACGGCTGCGCCAGTGGCAATTGCGTCGAAGGGTGTGACTCTCTGACGAGGACAGCCGCAGAAGCAGGAGCAGAAGCAGGAGCAGGAGCAGAAGCAGAAGCAGAAGCAGAAGCAGAAGCAGAAGCAGGGGCAGAAGCAAAAGCAGGAGGTTCTGATACTGCAGCGACGCAGCAGTGATGCTGTGGGGAGGCGAGGCCGCAGCCTGTTGAGTTTTTGTCGTCGCCGGATCTGGCTGGGTCGCACTGGAGCAGCAGGTTGTCCAGACAAAGACGGCGGGCCGTGGCAAGCAGCGTGGGGGGTGTGGTTGCGGGAAAGAGTGAGGAGGAAAAGGAGACAGGAGCTGTGAGTCATTGCCCTCTGGGGCAAGGAAAGGAAAAGATAGAGAGGGAGAGGGAGAGGGAGACGGAGAAGTAGGGTGGGAGGAGCGAGCGCTGCTTTCGCGCAGCGACACGGCAGGTACACCACCTGGGGCTCACGGACGAGCTGTTGGACCATGGCGCCTTCTTGCCTTCCCAAGTCGGAGAGCTCGAGGAGAAGCTTCGACAGCAGCAGCAGAACGGGCCCGGGCAGAATGAGCAATGGGTCGGACCTGGAGAGCGGAGGGCTTCTCAAGCCCAAGGTGTACTCGGGCCGCGTGTCGGATATGTATTTTCCGGACCAGATTGAGGCGGAGCAGAACCAGTGCAACCTGGAGGGCCTGTTCTACCCGGAGGCGAAGATGATCCGGATCTGGCAGAGGTGAGGGTGCGCGTGTGTGAGTGTGTGTCGGTGGCGTTTTGGGTTAGAGTGTGGCGTGGAGTGGGGAAGGGGGAAGAGGAGCAGGAGGCGGGGGGGGGGGGAGGAGGAGAAGGTAGGGGGAAGAGGTCAGGAGAACGACGGCTAGGGAGGGCAAGGGGGAGAGAGAGAAGAGGAAGGGGAAGGGGGGGGGGGACGGGCATGGGTGACGAGGGTGCGTGGGAGAGGAAGCCGACGCTGCAGGAAGGAAGGGGGAAAAGAGCAGAAGGAGAAACAAATGTGTTGACGAGGGAACATCGCGCATGTGTCATAGTATCATCATTCAAGGAGCATGGGTCGGACTAGAAGGGTCTTGGTCAGAAGTTCATCACTTTCAGAGGACAGGTGTAGAGCTTCAATGAGCATGCTGTGGTGGCATGAGAGCAGGTGTGGTAGAGTATCGTGGTAGGAGGTGTGGTGGAGTATCGTGGTAGGAGGTGTAATAGAGTATCGTGGTAGGAGGTGTGGTGGAGTATCGTGGTAGGAGGTGTGGTGGAGTATTGTGGTAGGAGGTGTGGTAGAGTATCGTGGTAGGAGGTGTGGTGGCGTATCGTGGTAGGAGGTGTGGTAGAGTATCGTGGTAGGAGGTG
>SZWC01000516.1:0-16493 GCA_023375785.1 Penium margaritaceum
TATATGTATATGTATATGTATATGTATATGTATATGTATATGTATATGTATATGTATATGTATATGTATATGTATATGTATATGTATATGTATATGTATATGTATATGTATTTGTATATGTGTACGTATATGTATAGTTTTAAGTATATATGTACATGTATATGTATAGGTATATGTATATGTATAGGTATAGGTATATGCATATGTATAGATACCTTATTCGTATAATACCTGTTTTGTTCAAAACCTTTTTTGTTACAAACCTGTTTAGTTACATACCTGTTTCGTTACACACTTGCTTTGTTACATACCCATTTTTTCTAACACCTATTTTGTCAAATACCTACATCGTTATGTACCAGCAGTGAGCGCATACCCCCTCCGCTCAAGAATTCTGTGCTCACAAATGGCACTTCAAAATTGTTTTGCATAAAATGCAACGCGTGCAGGTGGTCGTGCTCTCCTACCGGGTGTGATAATCTCAATGAAACACTCACCGGAGCTCCAGAGAGTGTGTCAGGAGCTGTGAGTGCAGCCAGGCACTCAGTGAGCGCGTACCCCCCCCCCGCTCAAGGATTCCGTGCTCACGGATGACACGTCAAAATTACGTGGCAAAAAATGCGGCTCCTATAGGTGGTTGTACTCTTCTTCCGCGTGTTATAATCTGGGTGAAACACTCACCGGCGCTCCCAAGATTGTGTCCGGAGCTGCAAGCACAGCCAAGTACCCGGTGAGTGCGTTTTCCCCCCTCTCAAGAATTTCGTGTTCACAAATGGCACGTCAGAATTGCGTGACGTAGAATGCGATGTGTGTAGGTGGTCGTGCTCTACTGTCGGGTATGATAATCTTGATGAAATACTCACCGGAGCTCCCGAGAGTGCGTCCGGAGCTGTGAGTGCAGCCAGGCACCCAGGCACCCTGTGAGTGCGTACCTCCCCCGCTCAAGTATACCCTGCTCACAAATGGCAGGTCAGAATTGCGTGGTGTAGAATGTGATGCGCGTAGGTGGTTCTAATTTACTACCGGGTGTGATAATACTCACTAGAGCTCCCAAGAGTGTGTCAGTAGCTGTGAGGGCAGCCAGGCACCCAGTGAGCGCGTATCCCCCCGCTCAAAAGTTTCGTGCTTACAAATGGTACGTCGGATTTGTGTGGCATAAAATATGGCACGTCCAGGTGGTCGTACTCTACTGTCGGGTGTGATAATCTCAGTGAAACACTCACTGGAGCTCCCGAGAGTGCATCGGGAGCTATGAACGCATCCAAGCACCCAATGAGCATGTACCCCCCCTTCTCGCTCAAGAATTCCGTGCTCAGAAATGGCATGTCAAAATTGCATGGCGTAAATACACATGTGGTTGTGCTCTACTCTCGGGTTTGATAATCTCAATGAAATACTCACCGGAGCTCCCGCGAGTGCGTCGAAAGCTGTGAGTGCAGCCAAGCACCTAGTGAGCGCATACCCCCCCTTGCTCAAGAATTACGTGCTCACAAATGGTACGTCAGAATTGTGTGGCGTAAAATGAAGCACGTGTAAGTGGTCCTGCTCTACTGCCAGGTGTGATAACCTTGATGAAATACTCACCGGAGCTCCCCAGAGTGCGCCAGGAGCTGTGAGCGCAGCCAGACACCCACTTAGCGCGTATCCTCCCGCTCAAGAATTCCGTGCTCACAAATGGGACATTAGAATTGCATGGCGTAAAATGCGGCGCGTGCAGGTGGTTGTGATCTACTGTCAGGTGTGATAATCTTGATGAAAGACTCATCGGAGCTTGCGAGAGTGCGTCGGGAGCTGTGAGCGTAGCCGGGATGCCAATGAGCGCATACTCCCTCCGCTCAAGAATTTTGTAGTCACAAATGGCACGTCAGAACTGTGCGGCATAAAATGCGATGCATGCAGGCTATCATGCTCCACTGCCAGGTGTGATCATCTTGATGAAATACTCATCGGAGATCCCGAGAGTGCGTCAGGAGGTGTGAGTGCAGCCAGGCACCCAGTAAGCGCGTACCTTCATGCTCAAGTATTTCGTGCTCAGAAATGGCATGTATGAATTGCGTGGAGTAAAATGAGGTATGTGCAGGTAATCATGCTCTCCTATCGGTTGTAAAAATATTTATGAAATACTCACTGGAGCTCCCGATAGTGTGTCAAGAGCTGTGAGCACAGCCAGGTACCTAGTGAGCGTGAACCCCCCCTCCCCGCTCAAGAGTTCCGTACTCACAAATGCCATGTCATAATTGCGTGGCATAAAATGTGACATGTGTAGGTGGTTGTGCTCTTATGCCAGGTGTGATAATCTCCATGAAACACTCATCGAAGCTCTTGAGAGTGTGTCAGGAGCTGTGAGCACAGCCAGGTATCTGGTGAGTGCTTACTAATCCCGTACTTAATAATTCCGTGCTCACAAATGGCACATCAAAATTTCCTGGCGTAAAATTTGGCATGTGCAGGTGGTTGTGCTCTATTGCCGGGTGTGATATTCTTGATGAAATACTCACCAGAGCTCCTGAGAGTGCATCGGGAGTTGTGAGAGTATCCAGGCACCCAGTGAGCACGTACCTCCCGTCCCACGCTTAAGAATTCCGTGCTCACAAATGGCACGTCAGAATTCCGTGATATAAAATACGGCACGTGTAAGTGGTCGTGTTCTACTATCGGGTGTGATGATCTTGATGAAACACTCATCGGAGCTCTCGAGAGTATATCGGGAGCTGTGAGTGCAGCTAGGCATCTAGTGAGCGTGTATTCCCTCCCGCTCAAGAATTCTGTGCTCACATATGGTACATCATGATTGCGTTGCATAAAACGCGGTGCATGGAGGAAGTTGTGATATACTGCCGGGTGTGATAATCTCGATGAAGCACTCATCGGAGCTCCCGAGAGTGAGTCGGGAGCTGTGAGTGGAGCCAGGCACCTAGTGAGCGCGTACCCCCACGCTCAAGAATTCCATGCTCACAAATGGCATGTCAAAATTGTATGGCATTAAATGCGATGCGTGCAGATAGTCATGCTCTACTGTTGGGTGTGATAATCTTGATAGGACAATCACCGGAGCTCCTGAGAGTGCGTCGGGAGCTACGAGTGCAGGCAGACACCCAGTGAGCCACCCCCGCTAAATAATTCCGTGCTCACAAATGGCATAACACAATTGTGTGGCGTAAAATGTAGCACGTGCATGTGGTCGTGCTCTACTTTTGGGTGTGATAATCTTGATGAAACACTCACCAGAGCTATCGAGAGTGGATCGGGAGCTGTGAGCGTAGCCAGGCACCCAGTGAGCGCGTACCTCCCCCCCGCTCAAGAATTCCGTGCTCACAAATGGCACGTCAAAATTGCGTGGCGTAAAATGCAGTACACACAGGTTATTATGCTCTACTAGGGTGTGTGATAATCTTGATGAAACACTCATCGGAGCGCCCGAGAGTGCGTTGGGAGTTGAGAGCATAGCCAAACACCCAGTGGGCACGTACCACCCTCTCGCTCAAGAATTCCGTGCTCACAAATGGCACGTCACAATTGCATGGTCTAAAATACGGTGTGTGTAGGTGGTTGTGGTCTACTGCCGGGTGTGATAATCTTGATGAGATACTCACCAGAGCTCCCGAGAATGTGTCGGGAGCTTTGAATGCAGCCGGGCATCTAGTGAGCGTGTACCTCCCCCCTCCCGCTCAATAATCCCATGCTCACAAATGGCACATCGGAATTGCGTGACGTAGAATACGACATGTGCAGGCGGTTGTGCTATACTGCCGGGTATGATTATCTCAATAAATCCCTCACCGGAGCTCCCAAGAGTGCGTCGGGAGCTGTGAGCGCAACCAGGCACCCAGTGAGTACGTACTCCCCTTGCTCAAGAATCGTGTGTTCACAAATGGCACGTCAGAACGTGGCGTAAAATGCGGTATGTCCAAGTGGTTGTGCTCTACTACCGGGCATGATAATCTCAATAAATTCCTCACCGAAGCTCCCGAGAGTGTGTCGGGAGCTATGAGTGTAGCCATGCTTCTAGTGAGCGCGTACCCCCTCCCCCCCTGTTTTACAATTCTGTGCTCATAAATGGCACGTAATAATTGTATGGCATAATATGTGACGCGTGCAAGTAGTCGTGCTCTGCTGCTGGGTGTGATAATCTTGATGAAAGAAACACTCATTGGAGCTCCCGAGAGAACGTCGGGAGCTATGAGCGCATCCAGGTACTCAGTGAGCACAAACCCCCCTCCCCCGCTTAAGAATTTCGTGCTCACAAATGACACGTTAGAATTTCCTGAAGTACAATGCGGCACGTGCAGGTGGTCGTGCTCTACTGCCGGATGTGATAATCTCAATGAAACACTCACCGGAGCTCCCGAGAGTGCCTCGGGAGCTGTGAGCACAACCAGGCATCTAGTGAGCACGTACCCTTCCCTCTCAAGAATTTGATGCTCACAAATGGCATGTCAGAATTCTGACAAAAAATGCGGCGTAAAATGCGGCGTATGCAGGTGGTCCTGCTCTACTGCCAGGTGTAATAATCTCAATGAAACAGTCACCAAAGCTTCTGAGAGTGCTTCGGGAGCTGTGAGCGCAGCCAGGCACCCAGTGAGGACGTACCCCCACACTCAAGAACTCTGTGCTCACAAATGGTACGTCAAGAGCCAGGCACGATTTAATCTCGATGAAACACTCACCAAAGCTCCCAAGAGTACGTTGGGAGCTGTGAGCATAGCCAGGCACCAAGTGAGCATGTATCCCTCCCTCAAGAATTTTGTGCTCACAAATGACACGTCAGAATTACATGGTGTAAAATGCGGCACGTGTAGGCGGTCGTGCTCTACTGCTGGGTGTGTTAACCTCAATGAAACACTCACCAAAGCCCTCGAGAGTGGGTCGGGAGCTGTGAGCGCAGCCACGCACCCAGTGAGGGTATCCCCCCTCCCCGCTCAAGGATTCCGTGCTGAAAAATGGCACGTCAAAATTATGTGGCAAAAAATGCGGCTCGTTTAGGTGGTTGTGCTCTACTTCTGGGTGTGTTAATCTGGATGAAATACTCACCGGAGCTCCCGAGAGCATGTCAGGAGCATTGAGCACAGCCAAGCACCCAGTGAGCACGTACTCCCCCCTCTCAAGAATTCCGTGCTCACAAATGGCATGTCAAAATTGCGTGAAGTAAAATGTGGTGTGTGCAGGTGGTCATTTTCTACCGTCGGGTATGATAACCTCGATGAAACTCTCACCGGAGCTCCCAAGAGTACGCCGGGAGCTGTGAGCAAAGCCAAGCACCTAGTGAGCGCGTACCTCCCCTGCTCAAGTATACCGTGCTAAAAGAAAATGGCACGTCAGAATTGCGTGGTGTAAAATGTGACACATGTAGGTAGTCATGCTTTATCACCGGGTATGATAATCTCCATGAAACACTCACTAGAGCTCCCAAGAGTATATCGGGAGCTGTGAGGGCAGCCAGGCATCCAGTGAGTTCGTATCTCCCCCCAAACAATTTTGTGCTCACAAATGGTACGTTGGATTTTTGTGGCGTAAAATGCGGCATGTGCAGATGGCCGTACTCTGCTGTCCGGTGTGATAATCGTGATGAAACACTTACTAGAGCTCCTAGGATTTCATCCGGAGCTATGAGCGCAGCCAACCACCCAATGAGCACGTACTCCCCCCTCCCGCTCAAGAAGTCCATGCTCACAAATGGCATGTCAGAATTGCGTGGTGTAGAATGCACACGGGTTTGAAAATCTCAATGAAACACTCACCGGAGCTCCCGAGAGTACGTCAGGAGCTGTGAGCGCAGCCAGGCACCTACTGAGCGCGTACCCCCCCCCTTGCTCAAGAATTATGTGCTCACAAACGGTACATCAAAATTGTGTGGCATAAAATGCAGGACGTGTAAGTGGCCCTACTGTACTGCCCGGTGTGATGATCTCGATGAAAAACTCACCGGAGCTCCCGAGAGTGCGTCGGGAGCAGTGAGTGCAGCCAGGCACCTAGTGAGCGCATATCCCCCCAGCTCAAGAATTCCGTGCTCACAAATGGCACATTAGACTTACGTGGCGTAAAATGCGGCGTGTGCAGGTGGTTGTGCTCTACTTTCAGGTGTATGAAACACTCATCGGAGCTCCCGAGAGTGCGTCGAGAGCTGTGAGTGCAGCCAGGCACCCAGTGAGCGCGTACCCCCTCCGCTCAAGAATTCTGTACTCACGAATAGCATGTCAGAATTGCGTGGCGTGAATTGCAACACATACAGGCTGTTGTGTTCTACTGCTGGGTGTGATAATCTTGATGAAGTACTCACCGGAGATCCTGAGAGTGTGTCGGGAGCTGTGAGCGCAGCCAGGCACCCAGTAATCGCGAACCTTCCTGCTCAATAATTATGTGCTCACAAATGACACGTCAGAATTGCGTGGCGTAAAATGCGGCACGTGTAGGTGATCGTGTTCTCCTCTCGGGTGTAATAGTCTTGATGAAACACTCACCGGAGCTGCCGAGAGTGTGGCGGGAGCTGTGAGGACAGCCAGGCACCCAGTGAGCGCGAACCCCCCCTCCCCGCTCAAGAGTTCCATGCTCCCAAATGGCACGTCAGAATTACGTGGCGTAAAACGTGACTATGCAGGTGGTTGTGCTCTAATTGCGGGTGTGATAATCTTGATGAAACACTCATCGGAGCTCCTGAGAGTGTGTCGGGAGCTGTGAGCGCAGCTGGGCATTCGGTGAGCGCGTACCACCCCCCCGTTTAAGAATTCTGTGCTCATAAATGGCACATCAGAATTGCCTGGCGTAAAATGTGGCACGTACAGATGGTCGTGCTCTATTTTCGGGTATGATACTCTCGATAAAATACTCACCGGAGCTCCCAAGAGTGCATCGGAAGCTGAGAGGACAGCAAGGCACCAAGTGAGCGCGCACCTCCCCTCCCACGCTCAAGAATTCCGTCCTCACAAATGGCATGTCAGAATTATGTGTTATAAAATACGGCACGTGCAAGTGTTTGTGCTCTACTTCCGGGTGTGATAATCTTGATGAAACACTCACCGAAGCTGTAGAGGGTACGTCGGAAGCTGTGAGTGCAGCTAGGCACCCAGTGAGCATGTACTCCCTCCCGCTCAAGAATTCCGTGCTCATAAATGGCATATCACGATTACGTGGCATAAAATGCGGTATGTGGAGGTTGTTGTGACCTACTGCTGGGTGTAATAATCTTGATGAAACACTCATCGGAGCTCCCGAGAGTGCGTCGGGAGCTATGAGTGGAGCCAGGCACCTAGTAAGCGCATACCCCCGCGCTCAAGTATTCCATGCTCACAAATGGCACATCAAAATTGCGTGGCGTGAAATGTGGTGCGTGAAGGTAGTCATGCTCTACTTTTGGGTTTGATAATCTCATTGGAACAATCATCGTAGCTCCTGAGAGTGCGTCGGGAGCTGTGAGCGTAGGCAGGCACTCAGTGAGCGTGTACCTCCCCCCCTGCTCAATAATTCCGTGCTCACAAATGGCATGTCAGAATTGCATGGCATAAAATGCGGCACGTACAGGTTATGGTGCTCTATTACGGGGTGTGATAATCTTGATGAAACACTCATTGGAGCTCCCGAGAGTGCATCGGGAGTTGTGAGCACAGCCAAGCACCCACTGAGCGCGTACCACCCTCTCGCTCAAGATTTCTGTGGTCACAAATGGCACGTCAGAATTGTATGGCATAATATACGGCAGGTGTAGGTGGTTGTGGTCTAATGCTGGGTGTGATAATCCTTATAAAATACTCACAGGAGCTCTTGAGAGTGTGTCGAGAGCTGTGAGCGCAGCCAGGCATCCAGTGAGCGCGTACCTCTCCCCTCCCGCTCAAGAATTCCATGCTCACAAGTGGCACGTCGGAATTGCGTGGTGTAAAATACGACACATGCAGATGGTCGTGCTGTACTGGCGAGTGTGATAATCTCAATAAAACACTCACCGGAGCTCCCAAGAGTGCGTCGGGAGCTATGAGCGCAGTCAGGCTACCAGTGAGCGCTTACTCCTCTTGCTCAAGAATGCCGTGCTCACAACTTGCACGTCAGAATTGTGTGGCGTAAAATGTTGCACGTCTAAGTAGTTGTGCTCTACTACCAGGTATGATAATCTCAATGAAACACTCACCAGAGCTCCCGGGAGTGTACCGAGAGCTATGAGCGCAGCCAGGCACCTAGAGAGCGCGTACCCCCTCCCCCCCCCCACTTTACAATTCTGTGCTAAAAAATGGCACGTCAGAATTGTATGGCATAAAATGTGGCACGTGCTTGTAGTTGTGCTCTACTGCCAGGTGTGATAATCTTGATGAAACACTCATCGGAGCTCCCGAGATAACGTCAGGAGCTATGAGCGTATCCAGATACCCACTGAGCGCATACCCCCCCCCTCCCGCTCAAGAATTACGTGCTCACAAATGGCATGTCAGAATTTCCTAGCATACAATGCAGCACGTGCAGGTGGTCGTGCTCTACTTCCAGGTGTGATAATCTCAATGAAACACTCACCGGAGCTCCCGAGAGTGCGTCGGGGGTTGTGAGCGCAACCAGGTATATAGTGAGCACGTACCCTCCCCGCTCAAGAAATCCATGCTCACAAATGGCACGTCAGAATTGCGTGGCATAAAATGCGGCGTATGCAGGTGGTTGTACTCTACTGCTAGGTGTAATAATCTTGAAAAAACAGTCACCGGAGCTTCTAAGAGTGCTTCGGGAGCTGTGAGCAAAGCCAGGCACCCAATTAGCACGTACCCCCATACTCAAGAATTTTGTGCTCACAAATGGCACGGCAGAATTATGTGGCGTAAAATGCAGCACGTGCAGGTGGTTGTGCTCTACTGCTGAATATGATAATCCTGATGAAACACTCACCAGAGCTCGTGAGAGTGCATCGGGAGCTGTGAGCACAGCCAGGCATCCAATGAGCGCATACCCCCCTCCCCCTCAAGAATTCCGTGCTCACAAATGGTACGTCAGAATTACATGATGTAAAATGCTGTATATGCAGGTAGTCGTACTCTCCTGCCGGGTTTTATAATCTTGATAAAATACTCACTGGAGCTCCCGAGAGTGCGTCGGGAGTTGGGAGCACAGCTAGGCGCAGCTTGGCCAGTGAGAGTGTACCACCCCGCTCAAGAATGTTGTGCTCACAAATGGCATGCCAGAATTATGAGGCGTAAAATGCGGTATGTGCAAGTGGTCGTGCTCTGCTTCCGGGTGTGCTAATCTCGATGAAACACTAACTGGAGCTCCTGAGAGTGCGTCAGGAGCTGTGAGCGTAGCTAGGCACCCAGTGAGCGCGTACCCTCCTCCGCTCAAGAATTTGGTACTCACAAATGGCACGTCAGAATTACTTGGCGTAAAATGTGGCACGTGCAGGTGGTTGTCTTCTACTGCCGGGTGTGATAATCTCGATAAAACACTTAGTGGAGATCCCGAGAGTGCGTCGGGAGCTGTGAGTGCAACCAAGAACCCAGTGAGCGCGTACCCTCCCCCCCCGCTCAAGAATTCCGTGCTCCCAAATGGCACATCAAAGTTGTGTGGCGTAAGGAGCGACACGTACAAGTGGTCGTGATCTACTACCGGGTATGATAATCTCGATGAAACACTCACCAAAGCTCATGAGAGTACGTCGGGAGCTGTGAGCACAGCCAGGCATCCATTGAGCGCATACCCCCCCACCCCCGCTCAAGAATTCCGTGCTCACAAATGGTACGTCAAAATTGCATGATGTAAAATGCGGTATATGCAGGTGGTTTTACTCTCCTGCCGGGTTATATAGTCTCGATAAAATACTCACCGGAGCTCCCGAGAGTGCGTCGGGAGTTGTGAGCGCAGCTAGGCGTAGCTAGGCCAGTGAGAGTGTACCACCCTGTTCAAGAATTCCGTGCTCACAAATGGCATGCCAGAATTACGAGGCGCAAAATGCGGTGTGTGCAAGTGGTCGTGCTCTACTGCTGGGTGTCCTAATCTCGATGAAACACTAACTGGAGTTTCTGCGAGTACGTCAGGAGCTGTGAGCGTAGCTAGGCACCCAGTGAGCGCATACCCTCCTCCGCTGAAGAATTTGGTGCTCACAAATTGCACGTCAGAATTACTTGGCGTAAAATGTGGCACGTGCAGGTGGTCGTTCTCTACTACCAGGTGTGATAATCTTGATGAAACACTCAGTGGAGATCTCGAGAGTGCGTCGGGAGCTGTGAGCACAGCCAAGAATTCCGTGCTCCCAAATAGCACTTCAAAGTTGTGTGGCGTAAGAAGTGGCACATACAAGTGGTCGTGATCTACTACCGGGTATAATAATCTGGATGAAACACTCATTAAAGCTCCCAAGAGTACGTCGGGAGCTGTGAGCGTAGCCAAGCACCTAGTGAGTACGTATTTCCCCCCTGAAGAATTATGTGCTCACAAATGACATGTCAGAATTGTCTGGCGTCAAATGGGACATGTGCAGGCGGTCGTGCTCTATTGGCGGGTGTGATAACCTTGATGAAACTCTCACCGGAGCTATCGAGAGTACATCAGGAGCTGTGAGCACAACCAGGCATCCAGTGAGCGCGTACTCCCTCTGCTTGAGAATTCCGAGCTCACAAATGGCATGTCAGAATTGTGTGGCGTAAAATGCGACGTGTGCAAGTGGTCGTGCTTTACTGCCAGGTATGATATTCTTGACAAAACACTCACCGGAGCTCCCGAGAGTGCATTGGGAGCTGTGAGCGCAGCCAGGCACCCAGTGAGAGCGTACCCCCCGCTCGAGAATTCCGTGCTCGCAAATGGCATGTCTGAATTACGTGGCGTAAAATGCGGTACGTGCAGGTGGTCGTGCACTAATTCCGGGTGTGATAATCTTGATGAAACACTCACTGGAGGTCCTGAGAGTGTGTTGGGAGCTGTGAGTGTAGCCAGGCATCCATTGAGGGTGTACCCCCCGGCTCAAGAATTTTGTGCTCACATATGGCACGTCAGAATTGCATGGCGTAAAATGTGGCGCGTGCAAGTTGTCGTGCTCTCTTGCCGGGTGTGACAAATTTGATTAAACACTCGCCAGAGCTCCTGAGAGTGCGTCAAGAGCTATGAGCACAGCCAGGCCCCCAGTGAGCGCGTCTCCCCCCCCACTCAAGAATTTTGTGCACACAAATGGCACGTCATAATTGCGTGGCGTAAAATGCGGTGCATGCAGGTAGTCGTGCTCTACTGCCGTGTGTGATAATCTTGATGAAATACTCATCGGATCTCTCGAGAGTGTGTCGGGAGCTGTGAGTGCAGCCAGGCACCAAGTGAGTTTTTACCCCCTCTTCCCCCGCTTAAGAATTCTGTACTCCCAAATGGCATGTCAGAATGGCTTGGCGTAAAATACGGCACGTGCAGATGGTCATGCTCTACTCCTGGGTGTGATAATATGGAGGAAACACTCACTGGAGCTCCCGTGGATGCGTCCAGAGCTGTGAGTGCAGCAAGGCATCCAGTGAGCGCGTACCCCTCTCGCTCATGAATTTCGTGCTCACAAATGGCACATCAGAATTGCGTGGCATAAAATGCGGCACATGGAGGTAGTCATGCTCTACTGCAGGGTGGTATGATCTCGACGAAGCATTCATCAGAGCTCCCAAGAGTGCGTCGGGATCTGTGACTGCAGCAAGGCAACCAGTGAGCACGTACCTCCCCGGTCAAGAATTCCGTGTTCACAAAATGCACGTCAGATTTACATGCCATAAAATGCGGCACATGCAAATGGTCGTGCTCTCCTTCCGGGTGTGATAATCTCAATGAAACACTCACCACAACTCTTGAGAGTGCGTCAGGAGCTATGAGTGCAGCCAGGCAACCAGTGAGCACGTACCCCTCCACTGAAGAATTCTGTGCTCACAAATGGCATGTCAAAATTGTGTGGCATAAAATGCTGCACAGACAGGTGGTTGTGTAATACTGACGGGTGTGATAATCTCGATGAGAGACTCACCGGAGCTCTCAAGAGTGCATTGGGAGCTGTGAGCGCAGCCAGGCACCCAGTGAGCTCGAATCCCCCCCCCCCCTGAGAGTGAGTCGGGAGCTCTGAGCGTAGCGAGGCATCCAGTGAGCGCGTACTCTCCCTCACTCAGTAATTTCTTGCTCACAAATGGCATGTCGAAACTGCGTGGCGTAAAATGCAGCATGTGCAAGTGGTCGTGCTCTACTGCCAGGTGTGATAATCTTGGTGAAACATTCAGCGGAGCTCCCGAGAGTGAGTCGGGAGCTGTGACCACAGCCAGGCATCCAGTGAGCGCATATCCCTCCTGCTTAAGAATTCCGTGCTCACAAATGGCACGTCAGAATTGCGTGGCATCAAATATTTCACGTGCAGGTGGTCGTGCTCTACTGTCGGGTGTGATAATCTTGATGAAACACTCACCGGAGTTTCCAAGAGTGCGTCGGGCGCAATGAGCGCAACCAAGCACCCAGTGAGCACGTACCCACCCGCTCAAGAATTCCGTGCTCACAAATGGCACGTCGGAATTACGTGACACAAAATGCGGCGTGTGAAGGTGGTAGTGCTCTACTGCTGGGTGTGATAATCTCAATGAAACACTCACCGGAGCTCCCAAGAGTGCGTCGGGAGCTGTGAGCACAGCCAGGCACCCAATGAGCACGCACCCCCCTCTCAGGAATTTCATGCTCACAAATGGCACATCGGAATTACGTGGCATAAAATGCGGCACGTACAGGTGGTTGTGCTCTACTGCCGGGTGTGATATTCTCAATGAAACACTCATCCGAGCTCCCGAGAGTGCGTGGAGAGCTGTGAGTGCAGCTAGGCATCCAGTAAGCGATTACCGTCCCCGCCCTGCTCAAGAATTCTGTGCTCACAAATGGCACGTCAAAATTACATAGTAAAAAATGCGGTACGTGCAGGTAGTCGTGCTCCACTGCCGGGTGTGACGATCTTGATGAAACACTCACCAGAGCTCCCTAGAGCGCAGCCAGGCACCTAGTGAGGGCGTACCCTTCCTCCCTTGAGAATTCCGTGCTCACAAATGGCATGTCAGAATTGTGTGGCATTAAATGCGGCATGTGCAGGTGGTTGTGCTCTCTGCTGGGTGTGATAATCTTGATGAAACACTCACTGGAGCTCCCAAGAGTGTGTCGGGTGCTGTGAGTGCAGCTAGGTACCGAGTGAGCGCGTGTACCTTCTCCCCCCGCTCAAGATTTCCGGTTCTCACAAATGGCATGTTAGAGTTGCGTGGCATAAAATGTGGCATGTGCAGTTGGTCATGCGCTACTGACGGGTGTGATAATCTCGATGAACCACTCACCGGAGCTCCCAAGATTGCGTTGGGGACTGTGATTGCAGCGAGACACCTTATGAGTGCGTACCCCCCTCCCCCCCACTCAAGAATTCCATGCTCACAAATGGCATATCAGAATAGCGTGGCGAAAAATGCGGTGCATGCAGGTGGTCGTGCTCTATTGCCGGGTGCAATAATCTCGATAAAACACTCACCGGAGCTCCGGTGAGTGCGTCAGGAGGTATGAGCGCAGTCAGACACCTAGTGAGCACATACCCCCTCCCCTAGCTCAAGAATTGTGTGCTCACAAATGGCACGTCAGAATTGTGTGGCGTAAACTGCGGCATGTGCAGGTGCTCTTGCTCTACTGCTGGGTGTAGTAATATCAATAAAAACTCACCGGAGATCCTGAAAGTGCGTCGGGAGCTGTGAGCTCAGCCAGGCATCCAGTGAGCGCATAACCCCCATCCGCTCAAGTATTTCCTGCTCTCAAATGGCATGTCAAAATTGCGTGGCGTAAAATGCGGTGCATGCAGATAGTCGTGCTCTACTGCCGTGTGTGATAATCTTGATGAAATACTCATCGGATCTCCCGAGAGTGTGTCGGGAGCTGTGAGTGCAGCCAGGCACCAAGTGAGTTTTTACCCCCTCTTCCCCCGCTTAAGAATTCTGTACTCCCAAATGGCATGTCCGAATGGCTTGGCGTAAAATACGGCACGTGCAGATGGTCATGCTCTACTCCTGGGTGTGATAATATGGAGGAAACACTCACTAGAGC
This sequence comes from Penium margaritaceum, assembly GCA_023375785.1. Lineage (NCBI taxonomy): Eukaryota > Viridiplantae > Streptophyta > Zygnematophyceae > Desmidiales > Peniaceae > Penium > Penium margaritaceum. Next base: position 14,026 of record SZWC01000516.1, read on the forward strand.
TCCCGTGGATGTGTCCAGAGCTGTGAGTGCAGCAAGGCATCCAGTGAGGGCGTACCCCTCTCGCTCAAGAATTTCGTGCTCACAAATGGCACATCAGAATTGCGTGGCATAAAATGCGGCACATGGAGGTAGTCATGCTCTACTGCAGGGTGGTATGATCTCAACGAAGCATTCATCAGAGCTCCCAAGAGTGCGTCGGGATCTGTGACTGCAGCAAGGCACCCAGTGAGCAAGTACCTCCCCGGTCAAGAATTCCGTGTTCACAAAATGCACGTCAGATTTACATGCCATAAAATGCGGCACATGCAAATGGTCGTGCTCTCCTTCCGGGTGTGATAATCTCAATGAAACACTCACCACAACTCTTGAGAGTGCGTCAGGAGCTATGAGTGCAGCCAGGCACCTAGTGAGCACGTACCCCTCCACTGAAGAATTCTGTGCTCACAAATGGCATGTCAAAATTGTGTGGCGTAAAATGCTGCACAGACAGGTGGTTGTGTAATACTGACGGGTGTGATAATCTCGATGAGAGACTCACCGGAGCTCTCAAGAGTGCATTGGGAGCTGTGAGCGCAGCCAGGCACCCAGTGAGCGCGTACTCTCCCTCACTCAGTAATTTCTTGCTCACAAATGGCATGTCGGAACTGCGTGGCGTAAAACGCAGCATGTGCAAGTGGTCGTGCTCTACTGCCAGGTGTGATAATCTTGGTGAAACATTCAGCGGAGCTCCCGAGAGTGAGTCGGGAGCTGTGACCACAGCCAGGCATCCAGTGAGCGCATATCCCTCCTGCTTAAGAATTCCGTGCTCACAAATGGCACGTCAGAATTGCGTGGCATAAAACATGTCGCGTGCAGGTGGTCGTGCTATACTGCCGGGTGTGATAATCTTGATGAAACACTCACCGGAGTTTCCAAGAGTGCGTCGGGCGCAATGAGCGCAACCAAGTACCCAGTGAGCACGTACCCACCCGCTCAAGACTTCCGTGCTCCCAAATGGCACGTCGGAATTGCGTGACACAAAATGCGGCGTGTGCAGGTGGTAGTGCTCTACTGCTGGGTGTGATAATCTCGATGAAAAACTCACCGGAGCTCCCAAGAGTGCGTCGGGAGCTGTGACGAAACAGGTATCCAATGAAACAGGTATCCAACGAAGCATGTATCCAACGAAACAAGTATAAAACAAAACAGGTTTCCAATGAAACAGGTATGTAACAAAATAGGTATGTAACAAAATACGTATCCAACGCAATAGGTATGCAACGACACAGGTATCCAATGAAACATGTATGGAAAGAAAACGGTTCCCGAGAAATAGGTATGGAAAGAAATATATCTAACGAAATAGGTTCCCGAGGAAACATGTATCCAATGAAACAGTTACCTAACGAAAACGGCTACTGACGAAAGAGGGGACTAGCCAAAAATTTGGGAAGAGAAAACGTCATATTCACAAAATCTAGCACTGACCGCATGTGGCTTGACTTCTTGTCGCATGTCATTAATATCAATCATCTGCCACAGGGTCTCCGTGCCGAAGGGCAGAGACCCAATGGCAGATGTTTCTACTAATAAGCAGTACCGCAGAATCACAAGGGGTGCGCTACACTCCTCCAAATACATTCAAAAATAAATAAAATAGTTCTTGACATGCATGGGTACATCTCATTTTACATATGTGCAAAGGCAAATGATGCCACTTCATTTGTAATGTCTTTGCAGCATCCGAAGCCTATGATGATGGCCTTCAAAGGGGACAACTGTAAAGCCTGTGGAGGGTTCTCCTCGATCCACCTTGTTGAAGGTTCTTCTCAATCCGACCTTTGCAATCCAACTTATTTTGTTCATGAGGATTGTCATGTCAATTCTTGTTAAGGTTGGAAGCAAGGAGAAAACTTAGGAAAAAATCACAAGAAATGTCAAATTTATAAAACAAATGGAGCACAAACGTGCATTATACAGAGAAGTTATGACACATCTCATGTATGATAGTGACTATTTGAAATGAATCGCTGGACTGGGTGTTAAGCAGAGATGAAATGACAAACTTGTGGAGATGTGTGAATGAATTCTGGAAATGTGGGGCTACATGATAATCATGGTACAGGGAGGGGCCATGAGGGCTAGGTGATGCTGGTTAGAAGAAAATACGGGGCGTGACATGTTGCGGCTAATTCCCAAGTTGCCCCCATTTTCGGCCGACCATGTCCCAGATGCCCCCATTCTGAAAACAACTAGCTAGGTCCCCCACATTCCGAAACCTCTGGCTAGGTCGCCCCCATTTTTTACTTGTTTCCCAACTTGTCCCCATTCTGAGAATTATGGCTATGTCGCCCCCATTTTGTTCAACGAAATATCGAGGGTTTGGGTTAGGGATGTCGACGTCGGCAGAGGCCTGCGTGGACGTCATCGTTCCGATGTGCGGCATCACTGAACGAATGAGAAGCCCCCCCCCCCCCCCCCCCCCCCCC
>SZWC01000516.1:32097-59587 GCA_023375785.1 Penium margaritaceum
CCCCCCCCCCCCCCGCTAAAGAATTCCGTGGTCACAAATGGCACGTCATGATTACGTGGCGTAAAATGTGGCACGTACAAGTGGTCGTGCTCTACTTCTGGGTATGATACTCTCAGTGAAACACTCACCGAAGCTCCCAATAGTGCGTCAGGAGCTGTGAGCGCAACAAGGCACCCAGTGAGCACGGATCCCCCCTCGCTCAAGACCGTGCTCACAAATGGCACGTCAGAATTGTGTGGTGTAAAATGCAACATGTGTAGGTGGTCGTGCGCTACTGCCGGGTGTGATAATCTTGATAAAGCACTCACCGGAGCTCCCGAGAGTGCTTTGGGAGCTGTGAGCGCAGCCAGGCACCCAGTGAGTACGTACTCCCCTCTTAAGAATTCCGTGCTAAAAAATAGCACATCAAATTGTGAGGCGTAATATGCAGCGTCTGTAGGTAGTCGTGCTTTCCTGCTGGGTGTGATAATCTTGATGAAACACACACCAGAGCTCCCAAGAGTGCGTCAGGAGCTGTGAGCACAGCCAGGCACCCATTGAGTGCATACCCCTCCCGCTCAAGAGTTACGTACTCATAAATGGCACGTCAGAATTGTTTGGCGTACAATGCGGTGTGTGTAGGTCATCGTGCTCTACTGCCGGGTGTGATAATCTTGATGAAACACTCATCGGAGCTCCTGAGAATGCGTCGGGAGCTGTGAGCGCAACTAGGCAGCCAGTGAGTGCGTACCCCCTCCTCCTCAAGAATTCCGTGCTCAGAAATGGAACGTCAAAACTGTGTGGCATAAAATGCGGCACGTGCAGGTCATTGTGCTTTAACTCGGGTATGATAATCTCAATGAAACACTCACCAGAGCTCTCGAGAGTGCGTTGGGAGCTGTGAGTGCAGCCAGACACCCGGTGAGCGCGCACCCCCCTGTTCAAGAATTCTGTGCTCACAAATGGCAAGTCAGAGTTACATGGCTTAAAATGCGGCACGTACATGTTAGGATGCTCTACTGTAGGGTGTGATCATCTCAATGAAACACTCACCAGAGCTCTCGAGAGATGGCTTGTGTGAGAGAACGGCTTTGTTATTACAAAAATGGAATATCCCTTTCGTCACAAAACACCAAAATTGTCGATATCCGAGACATAACCGGTATCTCTGTTGCGTTGAGGTCAAACAAAACACCAAACTACTGAAAAACAAAGACGCGGATGCGGACGAGCGAGGAACCAATGACGAAGTGAATCTTTGTCGCATTTTCGGTGTCACAAGAAGTTGGTATGCTTTTCATCACCGTGGACGACACCGGCAACAATTGGCTCCGTATTGTTCTCGTGTCTAAATCGTATCTCGGGCATATCAAGAAGCGGGAATGTCTTTTGTCACCATGTCCAAAACAGGATACTCTCATTGTAAGGCGCACATCTACGCATTTCAACCCCCCCAAGGATCGGGTGTGTGTTCTGTTACCACATCCAAAACAGGCTACTCTCTTTGTAATGTGCTCATCTCCGCATTTTGGGCATACCACGGAGCGGGTATCTCTTTCATGACCATGTACGAAACAGGCTACTCTCTTCGTCATGCACGCATATCCGCTTTTCAAGCATACCAAGGAGCGGGTGTGTGTTTCGTTAGCACATCCGAAACAGGCTACTCTCTTTGTAATGCGTCCATCTCCGCATTTCAGTCGGAACCACGGAGCGGGTATCTGTTTTGTGACCATGTACAATACAGGCTACTCTCTTCGTCATGCGCGCATATCCGTTTTTCAGGTGTACCAAGGAGCGGGTATGTGTCTCGTCACCATGTGCAAGACAAGCCACTCTTTTCGTCATGTGTGCATTTCCGCATGTCGGCTACACAAAGAGGATAACCGGTCGCGGCCTGTGTCCATGGAAAATTATAGCACACATTGCCGTAGTTCTAAGGTTTGCAATCACGTGCCCAGACAATCACTAGGTGATTGTTGCTAGGGGGCATCCCCGCAAGCCCGAGAGTGCAGCGTGCAGTCTCTCCAGAGTGCAGCGTGTAGTCTCTCCAACATGTAGTCTATCCAGCGTACAATCTCTCTAGCGTGCAGTCTCTCCAGCGTGCAGTCTCTTCAGCGTAACTATAGCGTGCAGTCTCTCCAGCTTGACCTCCATTCTCTCCAGTGTGACCTCCAGCGTCCGGATGCATGCCACCAGCAGGTCGTTGCCATCCCCGAGTGCCCCGACGTTGTCGTCACAGCTTCAAGCGTCCAAGAACCATACGCTGCTCACCCTCGGGGTGGGCGGGAGGGTGGGCAGGTGGGTGAGAGGGTGGGCTGGTGGGTAGGTGGGAGGATAGGAGGTGGTCTTTGCGGGATGCTTTTTAGGGTCGACATACTCTTTGTTATTGAAAGTGGTTGACTGGGCGGTTTGGGTGGAAGTAAAGCTAGGTATTTTACTACTTAAAAACGTATGCACACTTGCAGTATGGCGTCACACACCACTGTATGTGGGCGGATGGACGGACCGGCTCCCCCCAATGCCCGTGCGCCTGACTCTGAGGATGCCGGTGGCCATTTTTCTGCCAAGCCTGCACGGTCTCCTGTTGCCAGAGCACCTGCTGCTACCGGGAAACCTACTGCTAGCGGCGCTCCTGATGGTACCGGGGTGTACGCACGTCCCCATTCCTTCTGCTCTTACAACTCCTCTTGCTGTTGCTTTGATTGCTGCATTGCCTCAGGCGACGCCTCTGAGCTGGATACTGCCACTTTCGCTTTCCTTGCCACTCCCGCCGCTCTTGTCGCTTCTGCTCCCCCTGCCGCTTCCGCTCCCCATGCCGCTTCCGCTCCCCCTGCCGCTTCCGCTCCCCCTGCTGCTTCCGCTCCCCATACCACTTCCGCTCCCCCTGCCGCTTCTGCTCCTCCTGCCGCTTCCGCTCCCCCAACTGCATCTGCTCCCCCTTTCCCCCCTAGTCCTACTACTACTGTAATTGCTTGTGTTCCGAATCCTTCCGCACCTGTAATTGGTGCACGTGCAATCTTTTTTCTACCAGTACCTCGTAGCCGTGTTCCTCCTTGTTGTGGTAATGTCGTCCCTCCGTGGTTGCGTCATGGAGGTCACATCTCTCATGCCCGTGGGTTCTCTCAGGCAGCTGTGCTCTCTGACGCTGCCTTCTCTGCTCCCATAGCTCCGCTTGCAGTTGCATTTGCAGCTGCTGCTGCCACCCCCGCCGATCCTGCCGCTCATGCTGCTCCACCTTCTGGGACTTGTGATCCCACCTCTGCTGCCCTCACTACTCCAGCCCCAGGCATTCATGCTGCCCAAGGGATTGCTGCTCCGGCCTCTTCTGGCCATGCTACAAGTGTTGTCCCGAATCATCCTGCTTGTGCCGCGCAGGCTGTCATCCTCGGTCTGGCCACTGCTCCGTTCTCCACTGCTGGAAATCTGTCTTGTGCTATTCCCACTACCGCTACTCCTGCTAGTGCTGCTCCTGCTGCTCTTGCAATCGCTGCTCCTGCTACCACTGCTCCTGCTGCCATTTCTCCTTTTGCTGCTATGAGCGCTCCTGCTAGTGCTCCTCCTGTTGCTCTTGCTGCCGCTACTCCTGCTATTGTTGCTCCTGTTGCTGCCACTGCTCCTGCTGTCATTGCTCCTACTCCTCTTACTACTCCTGCTGCTACTGCTTCTTCTACCGCTTCTCTTGCTGCTGCTCTTCCTGCTCCTCCTGTTGCTGCTGTTACTAGGGGATCCAAGAGGAAGTGTAAAAGGAAGAGGGGGTTTGTGTCTGGAGAGTACAACCTCTATCCTGTCGGACATGATTTCTCTGTTTCTCGCAGCATGCCGTTTTGAACCGTGACTGGAGATGACAGCGATGTCGAAGAGGTCTATGTTAGGCTGCGTCTTTTTCCAGAAGATCTGGCACACGTGGACTCTGATCGGGATGAGAGTTGATCAATGTCCGAACGTACTCTCCACCATTTTTTCCAACTATGGATGATAATTGTGTCCCTTGTGTAACAGTTCTCGAGGAACGTGTTCAGTCTGAAAATGTTTTCCACAAATTGCCTAATGTTTTGCGCAAGATGAGTAAAACACAAACAATTTTTCTTTGCAAGTCTGATGGAAAACAGAAGTGACCATCCAAGGGATGACCATGCTGCTGGTGTTGCCCCTGGAACTAGCTCTGCTCCTGTCAGACAAAGCTGCCTCATTGGCGGGTGGCTTGAAGAAAGTGATGACGAGGATGAGGAGGTTCTTATAGAAAAATTACAGGAGAATGAGGTTATGACCAGGAAGACTTGAGTTTGTCCTAAGCAACGATGTCAGAAACGGTACAAGCATGCCTACGTTACTATGAACAAGAAATGGACATGCTGGACAAAGGTGTATAGGGGCCAAACTGAGGAAGATGTTGAAATTAAGTGGGTTAGTAACAGGGATGAGGATGATGATGCTCAAGAGGAGTATCCTGATGATAAGATGTGTATGTTTACTTGTTCTGAAATTCATCATGCCCTCTCTTATGTTTGATGTTTGAGCAAAATGGATGCCTCGTCCGCCGCGTGTTAGGAGGCGTTTGCCTTTGGGTCAATTTCAAAGCCGTCAACGATGCTCAACGATGCGTTTGAGACCACTTGAGGTGCAGACTGGCTTTGTGAGATGGCCAGTGGATTTAGTACTTCTCCGAAAACACAAAGATGAGTTGAACGCGTAGTGCCACATTGGCAAGTATACCGGAAGAGGAATGAAGCCAAAAGATCTCGTCGCACTCCTTGACTCGAACCCTGCTCAGTTCCCTCCCCGAAGTTGGAAAAAAGGATATTGCACCCGTGATACACCTGAAGTTTCTAAGCAAGTCGGCAATGGTGGTATTTGGAACTGTCCAAGGAAAGAGTGTGGAGGTCGGCATTTTACAGTTTCAAGAACAGGAGATGGTCCTACGCGTTTTGCCAACCCAGCCGGTCATTGCATATTCTATTGCCGAAGGTGATGCAATGATTATCCACAAGCCTTTGCTCATGTCAGTTGTCCCTCTTTAAGATAAAAAGATCCTCATAATATTCTACTTATTTCTGTTCAGATGTGTGATCCTCCATTTGAAGGTGTCCAACTTCGAAGAACTGTTCATCTACTATGAAGCCACAAGAACATGGAAGCAAGACCCTGACAAGAACATCTGTCCACACGACAGGCCAAACATGGGCAATCCAGGCGGCACATTCAGTGTTGTAAATGTGCCCCTGCCGTTCCTGTCACTTCTCCCATTGACCCGCCGTTGTCACCAGAATTGCCACCTCCTCTGCCTGAAAACATTGAGATGTTTCATGTCCGGGCCCGTGCTTTCATTGATTTGAACAACATACCCCTGACATCCCCAGATCGTGCAGATGCAAGGTACGGAGCAGCAGCTATAGCCCCTCCAGTAGCAGCAGCATCAGCAGCAGCAGGCTCATCTATTGCAACCGCAGCCGCAGCTGCAGGTGCAGCAACCGGCTCAGCTGCAGCAGCAGCATCCGGCTCAGTCGCAACAGCAGCAGTATCAGGCTCATCCACCGCTGCTGCAGCAGCAGCAGCAACGGCAGCAACAGCCCCAGCCATAGTAGCAGGAGCAGCACCTGCAGCAACAGCTACAACAGCGCGAGCAGGAGGCACAGGAGGAGTTTCAAAATGCCATGAGAGACCCAAAATTCAGGGTGGCGGTGGCGAATGTGGCATTCAAGGGGATGATGGACATCATGATTCAGAATCTGAAGAATTCAACGCTAAAACGGGATCACCGCGGCATCAAGGTGTCCCTCCCAGAAGACGGGCCTCTGTTGGCTTTGATGTACCAGGAGATTTTTTGCGGGTTTTTTCTGTGATAAGTGGAAATAGCAAACGCAAACAATCGCAAATCTGCACATTCATGTGTAGTTGCAAGTGGAACATAATGGAATGTTTGTCTCTACAGAGACGGCCTGGACCTCGACCAATAATGTTCCTTGGTAAGCCACATTACATCTTTGAGGAGACAGACCTGAAGCTCAGACGAAGAGTGGCACTGTATTCACAAGTTGAGGTCCTTGATGATGACCCACTTTTGTGTTCCAAGAAGCAATTGGACGATCCTCATGCGACAGATTTTGTTACTTGAATCTCCCCCTCTATGGCCGTTCTGCCTGACTTTGATCATGATAGGAAGACAGTGTTGATTCCATCGTTGCCAATGCCGAGCCCGCCTGGCCAGTTTGCAACTCCTGTTCATTGTTGGCAGGAATGGACAGGTGGTGCTGCATGTACGTGCAAGTATGCAGCTTCAGGAGAAACTTGTGTTCACATGTAGTGGATTGAGACAGAGTTGACAGGACCTTCGACATTGTTGGCACTCGAGGCTCTGCCTGTATATCTTGTTTGCGTGTCCCAGAACGATAATCCATGTTTCTCCATCTTAGACACCTCTGCGTCCCCGCCAAGAACCTACGTGTTGAGCTGGGCTTTGATGGAAGGGGATGTTCAATGTGAATATCGCTGTAGTTGTGACATGGGTGCTGGGAAATGTGTGAAGCACTTGGAGATGTTGTAAAGGGAGTCTCCTGGGCATTGACATGGTTTGCACCTGCAAATGAGGAGTCGCAGAGGAATCGGGTTGTTGAAGAGACTGCAGATGTCCATGCTCTCTTTTGTAGCGAGTCTTGTTACATTGCTTGTACCACAGAAGGACATGTAGCCAGAGAGTGGCTCGTGTTTCCATGGCCGAAAGTGAAATCCTTCCAACATATCGATGTGCATCAAAGTCTTCACCCTACGCGCTCAGTCGGAGTTAATGATTTTTATGCCAAGGTTGTGCACGCTTTCACCAAAGGTTTCCAGATGCAGGCGCTTGCGTCCATTGATCCGCGTTGCCCATGTGACATCCTGTGGAAGAAGGTGAGAATTGCTATCTAAGGCTTCTTTATGGGCCACATTTGTTGGTAATGATCCTAAACGTTCTTTCTTTACACCATGAAGTCCTTGAGAAATATCAACCTGTACGATGTGAACCACAAAATAGAAGTTGTACGTGATTACAAATATGTTGCTATTGAACATCAAATATCATGTATGCTAGAATCGATGATGTGTTGTTGATTATGTCTTGTACGGATTCAATTCAACTTCAATCAATCTCCATCATGTGGTTGTACAATCTTCTCCGACGGCAGGGAGGAGGGCATCTTTGTCTACTCTGCCTCAGCGGCGTTTACTCATGCAACAATGTTTTGGGTTTTAGCACTTGCGTGAAGTGGAACATCTCTTGCCGCAACGCATGGGGCGTCACCTTCTATGCTGATGCTACAAAGCTCCTGAATTTTGCGTATAGAATAACTCTTGCAAAAGCAATGCAAGAATATGTTTGCTTGATCGAGGTGGAAGGGTTGGGGACATGTTGTTCTCGTTGTGGGAAGTTCCCTGAAAAACTGGTTTGCGATGGAACAGTGGTGGTGAACAAGAATGGTGACATTGCTGATGGCTATCTGTACACTCAACCAATGGCGTCAACATCTGTGTTTCGGAAGTGAATACCCAAAGGCATGGTGAAAAACATGCGTGCATGGATCATCTTCGGTTGTTTAGGCATGCAACGATGGGAACATGACGTGGTGGTCCAAAGTGACTATGGAATTCTCATGAGTGAGCTGACATCATGTGGTGCGGAAGACTTGGCCACAATCGTCGACTTGTCAAAGATCACAATGGAGGAGAAACCTGTGGTAAGTGGTATTATCCTCCATTGCCAATTTTCTTCTCGGATGTCAAGCATATCTAATGCATGCCATTGTTTTTCTGGACCAGCACTACACTGTGTAACGAAGCTACAAGGATTTTATCTATTCGTTGGGTGCCTGGGGCACTGACGTGTACCTCATCCACTTCGAGGGGCTCCTTGGCTTGAAGGTCCTCATGGAAGAAGCAGAAAGCATGACCCTACAGCTGTGGGATTTGTTGAGAGACCACATGCCCATTGTGGCTCATGTCCTCGATTGGCACATGAGTCCCACCATAATCAACTGACTGGTGATGTTGCCAGAAGACTGGCGTAATGCGTGGAGCTTGCTTCCCGACGCCTTGGTGAAACGTCTGACTCAACTAGTGCAAATTTATGAAGAAGTGTTCAAGATTAGTGACTCATGTTTGCCATGTTTTTTCGTTTATGGATTTTCCCTGGTTCTAATGGGATGTTCTAAGGAGGAAAAGTTAGTCTTCCTTGGCAGGGAGAACCGGGAACTGGAGTTCCAGGACCTGAGGTAGAACCAGTGACCGTATGTAACCCGTTTTGGCCAACCCAACTTTGTTACCATCTGTACAAGGATCTTGAATGTCCAGACGGGAAAAGTTTGCATGCCAAAGATGATGCAAAATGCGGCGCTGAGAAGCCAGCACCACTTCCTAAGAAATCAACAACAGGAATCTTCACTGTTTTGTGCCCGCATCTGATAATTTATTGTTTTCATGTGATGTACCATGGTGAGTTGCCGAACGACATCTTCGCAACACTTCTGACAAAGTTTCCAGTGAACGAGCGACCTAAGTTTGTCTTCTACGACAATGCATGCAAGTTGTACTCGTACACCTTAGCAAGGGATCCTGAGCTCATTGCAAGAACACGACTCCTTTCTGACCGGTTCCATTATGGTCACACTCAGTCTGCCAAGCACACATGCTCCCTCGCTTTCAGTCTGGACATCTTCTCTCGCCTGAAAGGTAATCAATCTTCTGTTTTACAGAAATTCTTGCTGTTCTATAGTTTATCGGAAGTTTTAACACTTGGGATTTACATGAGATGCAGGTGTCAACACTTCAGCCAACGAGCAAGTAAACAAGTTCATCCAACGGTTCACCATCCAGAGTTTCACGTACTCAATTCCAAACCTCATGGAGATGTGTCGTATTGTTTTCGTTTATTGGAACTACCGGAAGAACAAGAACGAGATTTATGAGTTTGGTACCGATGATGAGGTCCATCAGTTCCTTCCGAAATGTAGTGTGGATGAGGTAGAGGACAATGGTGATGATGAGTTTTAGTTCTTCATTATGTCATTCAATGCATTCCATCTTCAACTCTTATTTGTGAAGATACTGTCCTGTTCTGAGTAAAACTAGAAGAAACGCTGAGACACCAGCCATTATGACCCTATGAAATGAAATGCTAGAGCAGAAGACTATCAAACATTCTTTGTTGAAAAGTAAATGAAGTGGCTGTAGGTTCATAAGCAACGAACATTCTTACTTCCATTCCTTTTTGGTTTGCTTTGAACCGTTTTCAATGCAATGTCCATAGAGCAAAAGGCAGTTGTTTATGCAAAAGGCAGTTGCTTCTTGCTTCAGCTACTTTTTAGCCACTTCAAACAAAATCCTATACAATTCTATTCCGCATTGTGCATTATAGTATGGTTACACCAGACTTAGTGTTCTTCTAAGTCTGCTGAAACCAGAACTAGACAACTCTGGTTACACTAGACGAGGAGGAGTAAGAGTAGAATGCATAATCCGGCATGCAATTGTATAGGATTTTGCTTGAAGTGGCTGAAAAGTGGCTGAAGCAAGAAACGACTGCCTTTTGAATGAACTGCCTTTTGCTCTACGAACATTGCATTTTAACGTTGCATGTCATGTAAGTCTGGTTGAACCGGAACTAGAATCTTTGTTGTACAGTACGTTTACAAATGTGATATATATTCGAACAGTCAAAAGCCCAATTATGTATGTCTCAGAAACATGGTAGCTTCACAGGTAATAGGACAACTTCATTTTAATCGGTCTAGTGCATCAATGCGACGAACTCATTAACGATCCACACCATCATTCTTGATGTCATTACATTTGATCAATTTATTTGAACACAATGTGTTGTGAATTTAGTATCAAGGATCGAATGAAGGTTAGAAATTGATATTGATATGCGCAACTCACATGACTATCAAGCACAGTCCTCATCTTTCCGACAGCCACGCCCTTTACGGGCTCAATGACAACATTCTTCATGAAGTGCTGGACGCTTCACAGTGCGTCTTGCTCTCCTGACAACGAAGCTAGGGGAATTCCCTGGTCTTCTCCAAGGAAATTTCAACTTTGGCCCACTCATCCATTGGAGTCGTCCCTCCACCTTTCACACCCTCCGATGCATCTTCTGCACTCATCCTCTACTTTCTTCTCTTTTGGATTGGAGACTGACCCTCTCCTGCAGCATCTGTCTCCTTCTTTTATGTGACATTGTCAGACGTTTTAACATTAGGGTCTTCGCAAACTGTTTGTACACCCACCTACACACACACACACACACACACACACACACACACACACACACACACACACACACACAAAGGACGTTCAGGCCACAATCCAACGACAGAAAAAATATTTCAAAAACAAATATGACTTTGTCTAACTTACAGTATCTCCACGTTCCCGCCGGAGACTGGCCAAAAACCCGGTTTTCACAGATGTTTCATTCAGTTTCAACTCTTGTCGCATTTTCTCAATTCCATTATAGAAGTCCTGCACAAAGAACAATAGGGTTAGAAAACAGAAAAATCAGTGAAGCAACGTAAAATGTACACCACCCATTACCAACATCTGACTTATATTTGACGAAACCATGTCAACGAGAGCTGCTCCACCTCTACGTGCATGGCATGAAACTGTCTATCAGCTCAAGTCCTCATGTCACGGGCATGGTTTCTTTGACAACGCCGCAACTCACCATCCACGCAACGTGGTCGAACAGTTTTCACTGCATGCTTGAACGAGTTCACCACGCAGTTGTAGTAAACCATGAAACTCCGAGCGGCATCTTTGCACGTTCCCAATACATTTTCCATGATGGTGACTTGTTCCATCAGTTCCTCATGCTGCTCGGATCGTGTTTCTTTGTTCATCTGCTTAGTAGTCAATGATGAAGGTGCACCAACAAGCTCAGAAGCTAGTACCCATTCGGGAACCCAGTCAGTCGCACTGGCTAGAGGATCAGCCAACTCCTCAAAACGTGGCACAACTGGTGCTGCCGGTGCAGGATAATCTTCTGCAGGCCGTGCTTTGTGCAGGGGATGCTGGCGGCGCGAACTCGTACCCTGTGCAAAGTCAGTGGCACTACACATCTACATACACCAAAAACGACTCGTCATAACCAACCAAAAACATAAAACCTTTGGCAACAAAGGAGGGCACAAAACATTACGTCTTCCGTGGCCAGCGGTTGCGGTGTCGGGTTCTGTACTTCGTCCACGTTGTCACTGGTCTGAGTAGGTCACTCCCGACACTGGGTTGGAGCTTTAGGCACAGCGGCATTTGAATTGACATGGACGGATGCCGCTGCCTCAGACGACACTGCATCCGAAATTGTAGCGTGGTTGTACACTAGAGTGCTTCTTGCTGTCTTCCCCGTTGACACCACATCGCTTCCAGGAACCTCTGTGCTCTCCGCTTGTGCAGTTCCAAAACCCTTGGAATGGAAGCACAAAGGGTCAGAGCATGCAAGCTAGGATTCATAACCCGAATCTTAGCACAGTTAAAGCAAAGGAGGTGAGCTTCCGCACCTCAGACTCGGAAGGCTCATCGCTGTCAGAGCTTGCTTCGCACTTAAGTTTGCGTTCGCGTTTGTTCGCATTTTTAACTTTCTGCATCGCCCGAGAAATGTGAATCAGGACACCAAAATTGCCAGGAATTGTTCTTTGAAAAAAAAAGTGCGTAACGATGTACTTACGGGTTGGCACCATCAACAAGAACTTATCTTCAAAAGACCTTTCCGATAGACATGGTACAAAGACCAGTCTCTCGCGTCCCTCTGTCCTGTACCGCAAAGAAAATTATACAATTTCTTGCACTGGCAGAAAGGGTTCAGCAACACCCACTTCTGTTGAAAAAAAAATTCTAGGTCGAGAGTTTGCTTGGAGATCGTCGGAATCTTGGTACCGGGAGAACACCCCCGAATGATTGTCTATGCCCACCAAGCTTGAAAGAACAACCATAGTGTCCGACGGCAGGTTCGTGCGTACTCCTCCATCTTTAGAAACGGTCTAGAAGACGGCCTGAGGTTTAGGGACTCCACAACTCCCTTTCCAGTCGACCAGCGCATTTGACCAACCCCATTTGTTTCATTATTTGTCAAAAGCCATTGATCTTATTGGCGGTTGCAGCACGAAGATCTGTTACGTCAAATAGAGTTCAAGTTATGACTAGTTCAGCATGAAATCAACATGTTGAGTGAGGGAAAGGAGAAACACTGACCTTCTGCAGTGACTTGGAATTTAAAGGCCTTCTAGTCGATGCCGGGCCACTTGGGCCACTTGCCGAACTCGTCCGTGATCACCTCTTCATTCTCCTACTACATTTGAGTAGCCTGGTCTTGTTGTTGTTGCTGCCGTTGCTGCTGCTGCTGCAGCTGCTGCTGTTGCTGCTGGTGCTGTTGTTGCTGCTGCTTCTGTTGCTGCTGCTGCTGTTGCGATGGCTGCTGCTGTTGCTGTTGCGGTTGCTACTGTAGTGGCTGCTACGGTTGCTGCTGCGGCAGCTGCTACTGTTGCTGCTGCAGTTGTTACTGCTGTTGTTGTTATTGCTGCTGCTGTTGTTGCTGCCGCTGCTGCTGTTACTGCTGCTGCTACTGTTGCTGCTGTAGCAGCAGCTGTTGCTGCTACTGCTGCTGCTACTGCTCCTGAAGTAAATGCTCTTGCTGCGACTGATCCTGTTGCTGAGAACCACGAAATTGCTGATGCTGCTGTGACTGCTGCTGACAAGTAGTTTGCGATGGTTGCGACTGCTGCTGTAGCGGAAAAATCCACTGTTGCTACTGGTGTTGCAGTTGCGGCTCGTGCTGCTACGGATACTGTTCCTCACGATACTACGAGGGATACTGAGAGGCGTGCAGTGGTAGCTGCTGACTACCGGAGCTTACATCAACATAGCGGAGCATGTCTCCTCCATCTTCCTACTGTTGCCCTTGCAGATCTTGCCCCATGTTACCCCATCTAAACCGGTCATTCACGAAACAGGCGCTACCATCGGTGACTTTGCTCAATTCCAAGGGCACCTCACCCGCGCCTTGCATCGTGTTCCATGACGGTCCTGGCAGACCAGAAGGCCAACGACAAATGTTTATTTGCAACCCACATCAGAGAAAACCAGATGCCCAGTGTAACGGGGCTCAGATTACACTTGTAAAACACAGCACAACCAAAGACAACAACATATCTTCTTCTCCCCCATGTTTCCTGTCGTTCTTTTGTTCTTTGTCAACTTGTTGTCGGCCAACCACCCCGGCAGCCAGAAAAGAATGCGCAAATTCCTCCTGTCCGTTCCGCTGTCGTTCTTGTTCTCTGCTGATCATGATCATTTCCTTTTCCATTCACTTGATTGACTTTCTTCCATTACAGATTTTGGCCGACCATTCAGCTGGTTGGCAAAGAAATCGGCTCAACAGACAGTGTGATAGTCTACCCAATCAGTCGACCTGCCCACAAGCTATAAAACCACCAGATGGTTCTTCGGGTGAGCAAACCGCCAAACTAACCACCCTTCTAACCAAACAACCACCCAACCTGCAAAGAAGTCGTGTCACACACTCACAAAAGTGTGTGTTGGACGACGGGATCCGCACTAGCGACAGGCGAGTGAAAGACAGAGCGTCCACGAAATTGAACGGAAGACAACAAGGCGTTGACACCTTTCTGTTGGCGTCCCCTCGCTCGGGGTTAGAGACCAGATCTTTCTGGTAGGGTCGCGGGAAAGCAGCGAGCCTCCTGCGACCACCTCCACAAACTACAAAGCAGATTACTCGACTGGCATCATACGAGAGAACGGTCGCAGGGGTTCGCGTGTGAAACACTATCTTTCGTGATCTAAGGATGGCCTCTCTGCGCCCTTTACTCCTAATCCTCGATCGAAAAAAACCTTGACAATGGAAGGATGACGAGGTAAGACGAACCTGATGGTGGAGAAGCTTGTATAGGCATGTCGCCGTTAAACATGGGGCATATGCACCTTTTATGCATGAACAAAGCAGTTCACGTCGTTTTGTTTAAACACTACGGGTATCAACCTCCCTTTTTCTTCCAGAACAAAACGGGTAGGCTCACTACATTCAGCACAAGAAGAGGCGAGGGATCTCCCTCAGGTGCAACAAGACTAGACACTACATGCGGCGGTTGCCGTTCTATGATTGACAGCAAATATATTCAAGAAATTCTGTCACGACATCGGTCTATGTTTTCAATATGCTATTGGATGAAATGCATGGAATAATTTGGAGGGTTTGCGATAGCAACCCTCACAGGTTGCGACAAACAGCATCGAGCAACTTTTCGCATGCTCTTTTCGTGCATGAACAAAAACAGTGACTACGGAACGGTTGAACAAAACGAGTATTACGCTGTGCACATTCTCCTTTTATTCAAGAACAAAAACATAAACTCGGTTCCGGCTGAACAAAGCAAGTTTCAAGTTGTATTTTGTTTACAAAACAGAACGGGTAGTCTCATAGAGCCGACGTTCCTCGCTCTGGTGCAACAAAACGTGACACTACATATGGCGGTTGTCATTTGATGATCAACAGCAAACATGTTTCACAAATTCTCTGATGACACCGATGTACTTTCTCAAAACGCAAGCAGGTATGGTGCACAAAGAATTTTAAGAGTTCGTGATAACAAAGTGAAGGTTTGCGGCCACCAGTGTCCACGAACGTACGTACCGTATCTGACGTGATGGTCGCAATACATGCCCGTGCAGGGAGCGACACTTTCTTCTTTGCACAACAAAAGAACCATTGAACATTGAGCCGGCAGGGTCAACATACCTGACGAGAGCGGGATACCATTGTTGTCCTCACAAAGCCGGCTTATGAAGTGTCATTGAACACGTGGTGCAGCATGGGTGGCGGTTGATCATTGGAAGTTGAATCGTAGCGATCCTCATGCGTGCATGAATTTTGACGGAAAGGAAACATGCTGGTTGACGCTAGAAACACAAATAATTTTTGAAGTGGGCATCGGATTGAGACATTGAAGTGTTTTAAACCAGGGGTTTGCCATGTTTCCAGCTTCGATCAGTCGGCGATGTAGTGTTGATGCGATTGGATTGACCTCTAAATTGTAAACACCGAGTTGCATAGTAGACGATCCCACTATCCGACGTGGCGGTGGAGGTTGGCAATGCTGACGCGGAAGTGAATGGTTCATGAAGCACAATACCAGGCTCCCCTTCCAAACGTCAAAACAAAAACAAACGTTACGGTGACCAATAAAGTGAAATACGAATTATTCACGCAATGGAATTCTGGTGTCTGCACAAAAATAGACTCCCTCTTTTGTCGTCAAACAATAGCGATCGCTGTGGTGTCTTCACGATGAAGAGGCTATGATTCGTGCGCTCACGTTTGAAATGCATGTTGCATAAAAGCAGAGTCCCTGTTTCCTCAGGCAAACGAAAGTGGGATCACAACATGCTTGTTGTTGCACAAAAGCAGAGTACTACGTTCCTGTTTTTTTGGATACCTGTTCCATTTAACGCCTGTGTCATTGAACACCGATCTCGTTAGACACGTGTTTTGTTACTTTCGGTTTTCATTGGATAGCTGTTTTGTTAGTCATCTGTTCTGTCAAACACGTTCATTGTTGCCTACTTCTTTTGTTAGAGACCTGTTTCGGTAGACACCTTCATGGCACGGGATCCGTGTGCTCGTAGTCGAAATGCCTATTCTGGCACAAAAGCAGAGTCCTCCTTTGTTACTTCGAGACGGGGCCAGTATCCTCTCCGTGTTTCATGAAAAAAGCAATGATTCATAAAAATGTTCACTTCTGGTTTGCTTACTCTTCTACTTGGTTTGTGACACATTCTTGATATCAGCTGCGATTATGAATGTGGTGGTTTTTTGTGGTTGATGTACACTTTTCGTATGTACGGGACTGACACATACTCTTTGTTCCGACGAAAGTGATGTCTTTGTCCATGTGATGATGGCGTTCATGGAATATGATTGTTTTATGAAAGCTGTAGGTTTGCCTCCCAAACCAGGTTTACTTGCATCCTAAACGTATGAATGTTAAGGTTTTTGTCCTTCACCATATTTCTCCTCTACTTGGACTCATTTTCATCATAGGACGCCTTTTGTGCGCATGAGGACACTAAGTTCGTAAGTACCGGACAGATACATGTTCTTTGTTCCGACGAAAGTGATGTCCCTGTGCATGTGAAAGTTGCTTTCATCGAACCAATTGTTTTACAAAACCGACTGGTGCCGCTAGTTTGTGCGTCGAACCAAGTTTAGTTGTATTTTCCACCTTGAATCATGCAAGGTATGCGGACATCATCATATTTCCCCTCCATTCTGTCTTGTTTCCATCATAAGATGCTCTTCGTGCGCACGAAGTCCGGCTATTAAAATTTTATGCTGAATTGTCCTCAACCTCTAACTTCCAACCGAAATGATCTGCGGATGAAGGTCAAGAGCTGCAAGTAACGAGGGATGGCGGCGGTACTACCGATACCACGGTATACCACGGTTTTCTCCCGCACTATCTTGGTACCGTGGTATCAGTATTCTTTTTGCGGTACCGGTACGGTATCGGTACTCAGCATGAGGGGTACCCCTCTTCTGTACCGCGGTACTGTACCACGGTTATTTTACCGCGGTACTTTCGAACTTAAAGAAAAGAGCTACGGCTGTACAGTTTTCTACCCACTTTTTCAAATTTCAGTGTTTTAATCTACTATTTATACTATTTCCTTCGTGGTGCTTGAATATCACAGAAGTTTTAGTCGTTTTCCAATCTACGATACATTATGTAACGCGGTAATTGCAGGTACTTTACTACTACCGTTGGTAACGCAGTACCGGTACCAGTATCGGTAGTAACCCTCCAGAAGACTAGGATGCAGTGGTATTGAGAACCACGGTACCATAATATCGCGGTTCTTTGGTACCACGGTACTCAATACCGTGGTATGCCATCCCTGCTCGCAACTGTGACAGGACCTGAATCTGTTGTTACAATCTTCTCCTCACATTCAGACAAGCTCTACATCGCTGCTCGAGGGTTGACCCTCACAAACATGCATATGAGGATATCAGAACAGTCGCGGTCATCATTGGTTTACATCAAGGTTACTCACTCATGTCTCCCCTTGTCGATATATGGGGTAAGCCTTCACATTAAGTGGAGCTCTTAGAAGTAGACAAGGTGGTATAAAACATTGAGGAGAAATATTTTAAAACTGGATTCAAGCAAGAGGCATTTAGATACTTTTGCGCCCAAAACGCGCGCCCCCTTACCCTGCCCAAATTGTTATACTCTCTACAAAGCAGCATTCGGTTGACTTCCATCGTCCCCTTTCTTGTAAATGTTTTCCGTATGTGCTAATGTCTCCTCAAAACCATAGTGGAACAGGGTTTGAATGTGCACGTAAGGCACGCATGGGTCACAAAGTGAATTGATCGTATGAAACCCTTGATGTAGCTGCAAAGACGTAGAAGAAATTTAAAATATTAGTTCAAAATGAAAACAATTTTGAAGGAGTTTCATGTTTATGCATGCAACACGTAGTGAAGTTGACATTTCGTAAACTTTTCAAACTCCAAATTCCTGTTTTCTTTTCATACAAAAAGTTCCATCTTACTTTGGTGCTTAATCGTGTGGGACCACATGTTGTATTGCATTACAATTACATTTGTGTTTCTAATGAACTCAGTTTGGGTTTGAAGGCTTCACTATGTTTGTTGTCCGATGCATAGGTGCCATTCCTCCGACTTCGACACAATATGTTGGAATCTGATCCAGCATATACGAACAACTTGTGAACGCTAGATCCATCATGATCCTAGATGGCTTCATGGAATGCAAGCTGCGATGGGGGTCACCTTTTGTGACTGTATGTAAGGTCACCTCCTGGTGGCGTCATGCTTTCCTTGGGGCAAAGTACACGCCAGGTGAGGATAACGCGTTAGGATAAATTGACAAAATTATCTTGGTTGCCTCTCTATCCTCATACGAGGTGTTGTGCTCCTATTCACATCGAAGATTCGAACCTACCTGGTTCCTCGCCTACCGGAGACGCAAATCAAGCTGCGGTGGTCGATGTTCTACGCCGACCTGGACGGCTGGAGATGTTTCTTTGACGCCCCGGTAATCTAGGCCGTCAGCGCTCGAGAATACATCGAAATATTTGTTTCCGCGTTACTGGCCTCGCTAGGTTTGCAATAGTGACAATGGTTTGATGTTAGGAGCTGTTTTGTCTTGCATTACCAATGCTAAAACTCAGACGTGAACTTAATGCAAAGAAACATGAGAAAACATTGTTAGGGCAATGTCGCCGTTAGGGCGGCTTACACCATATGGCCTTAACATCAGGTCGGAGTAATCCACTGACTAGATGGACCGGCGGATGAAACCGGCAGATGAAACGGGCGGTCATAGCTGGCCGTCACATGTTTCAGAAGTAGTTTCTTCGAACAGGAGCTTCCCAGACATACCTGTCCTCGACGTCGCTGAATATCGTTGCGGCTGGTCAGGTCGTCGCCTCGCAAAAGTTTGCCCTAACGTTAATGGGTGCGGCTGGTAAACGCTGGAATGCGACGCCAGCGTCGATTTCAAGTGGAATCGGAAGGTGCCAAACACCTTCTTGTAAGCATACGCTAAGATCCGTTGTTGGTTCTTCTATTTTCCGAGTTTAACGTCTCGTTTTCAAAATAGTGGACTTGCATGCACGGTTGGAAGGCACAAGCGTATTTCGAACTCTGGGTTTACTGACGTCAACGATGTCCATGAACGTCACTTGCGACAGGATCGGGGTCCGTTTGCGACTCTCGCTGAAGGGCGACGGCGTCAAACGATGGCGAACATCGATGGCGAAACGAATCCAACAATCGCAAAGGAAGCCAACAATCACGGATCGATTGTTGAGCGCCTGTTTGCGGCTGTTGAGCGTCTGTTGGGCGTCTGTTGGGAGTGATTTCAGCGTTCAAAAGTTGTGGCATTTGTTCATGAATGGCATGGGCATGCCGCAACTTAGACCGCAACGACATGGCGACGACTTATCTGCCGATCTGATGAACACGGTTTAAGCACACTAGAGGGTTGTGATGTGGAAGATTATATGCGATGATGTACATCGGGCATGCTATCAGTGCCCAAACTGTTGTTGGAAATTCTACCAATATTTCTGCTAAAACAGAGGGAAATGATGAAAAACGAGTGCATACACGTGTGAATGTCGCGAAACCACAACACCAGCTGAACAAGGATAAAATTACGAGAGGTGCCTGTTTTGACCCCACCTTTGACGCGAGGTCACGGCCGCCTTTTGTCGTTTGTCCTCGATGCTGTACTAGGTCCTCGTGAAGCGGAAACTTTGATTTTGGAAGCGCCATTCTGTCGAATGCCTGTTTGTGATCAATCGTGGCCATGGTGGCCGCCACCCTGACACAAGTAACAGATTTCGTTCACTAGCGTCTAGGGAAGTAGTCGCAAAGAAGGTACTCGGCTGTCCACGTAAATAGTCGCACTCTGTGTGACTGCTGCGTGCGCAGGTGGATGTCTAAAAGTTCGCTTAGATTCTGCACTTCAAGCTCAACGAACCACAAGGGATTCGCATGGATACTAGACGAGTGAACTTTGCTTTTCACAAAACCGGATTTGCATGAACTCCTTGAAAGAAACAAATGGATGTCATCAGGGATGGTAAACCGCGGTATTGAGTAACGCGGTACTTGAGTACCACGGTACGCGAGTACCACGGTACTCGTACCGCGGTATACAATTTTTTTGGCGGATCAATACGAATACCGGTACCGGTACCGCGTTACCAGTGGTACTAGTAAACCACCGCGGTATTCCAGTCGTACCGCGGTACATCCTGTACCGTCGATTGTAAAATTCATTCTTCTAGTGGGGAAATTGACTAATACTGAAATTCTAAAGCGAATTACGTAAAAATCCGTTGCTGATGTGTAGAACAGGCTAGAAAACAGTGACTTCAAATACAATTTTGTGACTGTTGCTTTGAGTTTCGAAGTACCGCGTCACCATACTGCGGTACGGTACCGCGGTACAGAAGAGGGATACCCCTTGAGGTGGGTACCGATACCGTACCGGGTATCGCCAAAAGAATACCGGTACCGCGGTACCACGATACCGCGGTACAAAATCGCGGTATACCGCGGTACCGGTAGTACTGCTGCCATCCCTGGATGTCATCGTAAATCTAATTGACACGAAGCAAAGTGAGAAAACGGATCCCTGATGACTGCGTCCTATCCGTTCACACGCGACCTTCCTCTCCGAGCAGTTCCCGTAACGATTTAAGTTAGAGATAGATACACAATGATATGGGTCACCCGCATCAATGCGCTTGAACCTGCTTATCGATCGGCATATATGATAATCAACTACAAGGGTAGCAGCCGTCGATAGAGATGCTATCTAAACGAGGCATAAACGAGACATGAAAACCCGTCCTCGACATTGCTTCTACATGCGCTAGCGAAACAGGCACCTGCCTTTGTCGCAATTTTCGCTCGATAGTCGGGGTGGGTGCGTGGCGCGAACACTGCATCTCGGATATATTCGCCCGCTGAACAATCCAGCCTCGCCACGGAAGTCGCTGCCCAACATCGGATTCCTGCGTTTACCAGCCGCACCCAATGTTGCAGGCTCATGTCTCCTCCTGGTGTGTCGTCATGCTTTCCTTGCCCGCCAAGCCGACCGTCGTGAAAGCAGGCCCCTCCGCGCGCAGGCGATCACATGCTTTCCTTGTCATGTCTTTCTTCCAAAACAAAGCACACGTGCGTGCGACGTGCCGCATGCACCTCGTCTGTCTATTTCAGAGCGGTAGCAGCAGCACCACGGCGTCATCGTGTGGTTGCCACGTGCACTGTGCCATTCTGCTGGCAGGCTCATCGCTCTCGGGAGCCGCAAAGGCCATTGCCATATTCTGTTTGTTTGGGCCTCGGATGGCAGCGGTACTACCGATACCGCGGTATACCGCGGTTTTGTACCGCGGTATTGCGGTACCGCGGTACCGTTACTTTTTTGGCGGTACCGGTACGGTATCGGTACTGACCTTGAGGGGTACCCCTCTTCTGTACCGCGGTACCGTACCGCGTTACAGTACCACGTACTTTCCAACTAAGAGAAAAACATGTAAGATTGTATTGACGATTACTGTTTTTAGCCTGTTCTGCACTTNAAGCAGGGATGGCAGCGGTACTACCGATACCGCGGTATACCGCGGTTTTGTACCGCGGTATTGCGGTACCGCGGTACCGTTACTTTTTTGGCGGTACCGGTACGGTATCGGTACTGACCTTGAGGGGTACCCCTCTTCTGTACCGCGGTACCGTACCGCGTTACAGTACCACGTACTTTCCAACTAAGAGAAAAACATGTAAGATTGTATTGACGATTACTGTTTTTAGCCTGTTCTGCACTTCTGAAATGGATTTCAGAGTTAATTCAGACGACGCTTTCTGTGGTCGTCTATTTTCACACTAAAAAATTAGGTTTTACCGTCGCCGGTACAACATGTACCGCAGTACGACTGGAATAGCGCGGTATTTTACTCATACCGTTGGTAACGCGGTACCGGTACCGGTATCGGTAGTGACCTGCCAGAAAAGTAGTGTACCGCGGTACTTCTGTACCGCGGTACGTGAGCTTGCGGCATTCGAGGGAGGGGGAAGGCGCCGCCATGTTACGGTTCAGAAGTAGCTCACTATGACAACCTGCCGCACACATGTTCTAGGCGCTTCAGACCGGCAGCGGCATCAGCGTTTCATCGTGTGGCTGCCCCGCGTGTATGATCCAGCTGGCATGCTCCTTGTGAAGAGGGCTGGTGAGCTGTTCAGGCAATCGCCCAATTCCGCGTGAGAGCTGTTGCCTTGGGCGTTCGCCCCTCACGCCAAAAGCCCATCGATGCCCCACACAAGCATGGGCGAGTGCTCCTCCTGGCTGTCCGACAGCATGTCATGTTGGACAACTGCGTACCACAAGGCTTCTGTCAGCTGACGGGGGCCGATTCCGTCACTGCCCGTCATTGCGTGGCATCATGCGGAGGCTGTTCCGCACGTTCGAGCTGAGGTGTCTGCCAAAGGAACCCAGTAGCGTGACAGAGGCACTGGTTGTAGTGGCGACACGGATTTCACGCGGCACGGTCTTCAATCTTGTCCCTGCTGCCGAGTGCCGTGGCTGAAAATGGTTTCACCTGCCGTCTGTCGGTTGAGTTCGGTGTGGTCTCGTTGGAAAAGAGCGAAATGTCTGCACAGAGGAAACGCTTCGGTTGACCCTGGCTATCTGATGTGTGCGCAGTGCGTAGACCATTCTAAGGTGGTGCATCGGTGAGTCTTTGACGGATGCAGGCACTGCAAAGCATCGGGATGGGTGCCATGTGACAAGAACCTGTCGCGGATGTGGCTCAGTTTGAAGAGATCAACCCCGCGTATGCAAGCAAGGTGTCCAGCTGGTCTGTGGGGACAGCCACAAGTGTGTTGTGGAGAGACGGACATGAGTGCAGTAGACTGCGGACACTTGATAGCGGCTTGCAAGAACACACGTCTTGCATGCCTTATGGCCACCGAATACATTCAGGCCGGCCATGTTGTGTCATTTGCCGTAAAGTTTTCTTCTTGGTGCTTGTCTGTTCGCAGGCAACGTGCAAAGCAACATGGATCTCATCCAAGCAGCGCGCGATGGCAACGTCGAGTGCGTCAAGAAAGCTTTGGCGCGAGCAAATGAGTGCAAGACGCCAAGTGGTGGTGAGACAGCCATGACTGGTCGCACTTGCTTTCACGCCAGAGACGACAGCTACGGAGGGATGACTGCCCTCATGGCTGCAGCAAAGGCAGGCCATGCTGACGTCGTGCATTCTCTGCTTCAGAACACGGACACCAACGTGAAAGCACGTGACAGTGAAACGGGACGCACAGCGCTTGCCATGGCTGCGGCAGAGGGCCATGAGGCTGTGGTTGCGGCTCTGCTTGCTTCGCCGGCTGTNTGTGCGCAGTGCGTAGACCATTCTAAGGTGGTGCATCGGTGAGTCTTTGACGGATGCAGGCACTGCAAAGCATCGGGATGGGTGCCATGTGACAAGAACCTGTCGCGGATGTGGCTCAGTTTGAAGAGATCAACCCCGCGTATGCAAGCAAGGTGTCCAGCTGGTCTGTGGGGACAGCCACAAGTGTGTTGTGGAGAGACGGACATGAGTGCAGTAGACTGCGGACACTTGATAGCGGCTTGCAAGAACACACGTCTTGCATGCCTTATGGCCACCGAATACATTCAGGCCGGCCATGTTGTGTCATTTGCCGTAAAGTTTTCTTCTTGGTGCTTGTCTGTTCGCAGGCAACGTGCAAAGCAACATGGATCTCATCCAAGCAGCGCGCGATGGCAACGTCGAGTGCGTCAAGAAAGTTTTGGCGCGAGCAAATGAGTGCAAGACGCCAAGTGGTGGTGGGACAGGCATGACTGGTCGCACTTGCTTTCACGCCAGAGACGACAGCTACGGAGGGATGACTGCCCTCATGGCTGCAGCAAAGGCAGGCCATGCTGACGTCGTGCATTCTCTGCTTCAGAACACGGACACCAACGTGAAAGCTCGTGACAGTGAAACGGGACGTACAGCGCTTGCCATGGCTGCGGCAGAGGGCCATGAGGCTGTGGTTGCGGCTCTGCTTGCTTCGCCGGCTGTCTCTGTCAACTGCAAAGACAACGACGGAGAGGCGCCACTCCTGTTGGCTGCCGAAGGTGGACATGTGGGCGTTGCAAGGCTGCTGCTTGCCGTGCCAGGAGTGAAGAAAAACTGCACTAATTTGGACGGAGAGACAGCACTGACGTTGGCTGCTGAGAGAGACTATGAGGGTGTTGTGAGGGAGCTGCTTGAGGCTGGTGCCGATGTGAACGTGGCCAGTGGTGCTGATGGGTTGACTGCTCTCATGAAGGCTGCTGCAAGGGGGCGGAAGGGCGTTGTTCAGGCGCTGCTGGAGCAGGGAAGTCTGAACGTGGATGCAGAGAGGGGGAAGGACATCATCAAGGGCAAGAATGGAAACCATGTGGTTGAGGTGTACGGAGGGGGTGGAGAGACGGCTCTCATGCTGGCTGTTGTCGGCGCTCACTTTGACGTAGTGGAGATGCTCCTTGGCTCTGGAGCAGATGTGAACATGAAGGCGGAGGACGGCTGTACATCCGTACTGGAAAAGAACCACCTGGCAGTAGCAAGGATGTTGGTGGAGGAAGGCAAAGCTGACAGCCACAGTGCGTTGATGTCGGCGATCCTTAACAAGTTGTACCCCTCTGTGTTTCTTGGTGGATCTTGGAGCGGACGTCAACAAAGCGGATGGCGATGGGGTTGGCAGTACACCTCTTGCTGTGGCTGCAGTGGCAGACAGCAAAGATATTGTGTCCTTGCTTGTGGCGAAGGGAGCGGAGGTGCAAGCAGCGTTTGTGTGGGCGGCGGGGGCTGGCCACTACAAGGCTGTGAGGCTTTTGCATGCGGAGGGTGCGGAGGTTGACGAGGCTGACGCATCAGGTGACTTGGCGTTGATGCTTGCTGAGGAGAATGAGAAAAAGGAGATAGTGCAGTACCTTCTGTCTGTGGGTGCCAACGCGGAAGAGAGCAACGAGAGGGCAGAGGTGAAGAGAGAGAAAATGGAGAAGAAGAAGAAAGAGGATGCATTGAAGGAAGAAGCGTTGAAGAAGGAAGAAGAGAAGAGGAGGGAAGAAAACCGGAGGAGGGATCAGTACAAGAAGAAGCTGCCACATGGGCACCAGTGGCGCATTGACAAGTTTTTAACGACCAGCTTCCCAGTGGACACTAACCCGCCCTTCTGCTTTGGGGGTCTCAACTGGTATGCTGTTGAAATTTGTGTTTTTCATGGCAGGGAAGTGCAGGCATGTCCACAGAAACAAATGATTGGATGAATGACTTGTCATCACTTCAGTTTATCTCAATACATTTAGCTATGGCTCTGCGTCAGAGTACTTCACGCAGTCGCCTATTGGAAATGTGCAAACGGAAGCGTTTCCAGCTAGAACGATGTAGTTATCTAGTTTCAACCCACTCCCCTTTGCCATTGCTTGCGGGTGAACCCGTCTCCTTGCATTCTATCGCGGGCTGTGCAACAAAAGGAGATGGCCAAGCGATGCAAAGGTCATGTTGCCCTGATTGATGGTTGCAGCAAAACGTGGTGTATTGGTAGTAAAATATGCGATGAAGGGTCATTGTTGTGCAGGTCCGTCAACGTTTCCCCCAATTCTGAAGACGAGGAGCACCTTGGTCTGTTTCTGACAGTTTGCAATGCAAAGAGCCTCTCGCCAGGGTGGAGCTGCACTGTAGAGTACTCGCTGGCTGTTGTCAACCAGAAAGACCGCAGCCTCACAGCGTACATGGGTGAGGAAGCACTCATTTGTTTCAGAGGGGGAGCAAACAGGTCGAGCCGGAGCAGAGAAAGATTTGACATGTGCCCATCAATTCCACACCAAGAGGAAACTTGGGAGCGCGAATCAAAGAAACCGAATTAGGCACAATATGAAGCTTCACATGCAAATGGGATGGTGGCATAGTTCACGTCTGTACCACCATATCTGTTTGTCACTTGAAAATTGGTTTCAGTGGGGTGAAGGCAGCAAACTCTTTCCAGGAGCAAACGACTCAGTCCAGCAGACTGCGTAAACTATAGTTTTCTGTGTGGCCTTCTTCCATACACCCATCGTCCCTCTGCATGTTAAAACACTGTGATGCAGACTCAAAGTGTGAGTTTGACGAGAACAAGACAAGCTGGGGTTGGCCGAGATTCATTCCATTGGCACACCTTCACGACCCATCCCGTGGGTACATTGTGAACGGCACACTCATCGTTGAGGCAGAGATGCACCTGCACAAGTGATGGCGGCTGTGGCGACCTACTTGCCCAGGAGGTGGGGAGGTATGCGTCTTCCTGCAATAGGAACATGGTTTAGCTGTTGGGTTTTCACGGGCTGTTGGTTGCTGTACTGCTGTAGGTTCTGATGGCCAATGTCGCTGCAATGGGTGTTTTCAGCTGCTTAAGATTGCATCTGCTCCCCACATTGACCGGATGCTTATTGCTCTGCACAACATTCTGAATGAATGAGATGGTTTGTAATTCAACTGACATGTACTGGCCCTTGAACAGGGTATGGTTCATGTCATCCAGCGTGCACATCGTTTGCAGCTCAAGCTTTGTTCCCTCTAAGCTTGGGACTCCCCGGGACGCATCAGACTAGCGCTGGGATGCAGTGGGATGTCAAGAGTCAACTCAAGAGGTGGGGAATTCATTGAAGGGTGTAAAAGCATAGTGGCATACTCAAGAGGTGGGGACTTCTTAGACGTTTTGCAAAACGTCTAAGAAATAAGAGCTCTTCAGCGAGAGCAGGATTTGTTTCCAAAGCAGATGCCGAGCCCACCATCTTCCTGCGCCTACCGTATTTGTCTACGGGAGGGAGGGATGAGTGACGACTCCTAGCGTTGGGGGTAGGTGTGGACTAGGTTTTGCAAGAATAGGAGATTTGTGTCAGTGAAGTGTTTTTTTTCCCAATGGTAGCTGCTTTTGCCCTGCCCCCTGATTCGTCCTTTTCTACTGTGGTTGTTACTCCCTTGTCCCACGTGCACTTTGACATTCCTCATTGTACAAAAAAGCATGAAAGGTGGGAATAAGAGGAAATTCATGAGACAGGAGCCTTGAATGTTTTCAGCAAAACCTGGAAACGTGATTGAGAGTGCTTGGGGCGAGGTTTGCGAGCATATCCAATGTGAGGTAGAATTGGTGTGTGCATCCCCCCCAGGACCCTGGAAGGTGAGATGATTTGGAGAAAAGAAACATAGTAACTCTGGTGACCTGGCACTGGTAGACCAGTTACCACATGCTTATCAGTTGGCCAATTCCAGCACCGTTCCCCCCCCCCCCTCCCCCGCCTGTCCCTTTGCGTGCAGAAGTACAAAGCTACGAAGTTAAAAGATTGCTTGGTTAGGATTGTACCCAAAAAAGCTATGGAATAAGAACAAAAAACGTTTTCCAACCAAGATTTCTACGTCAAGAGGTTTCCAATTAGCAGCACCTCGACACCTGTCGTGTTCACCAAGGCATTGAAAATGGAGAGAAGGAATACATTGCAGAATAGATACAAAGAACGTTCATTCAATGGCAGGGAAAACACGCGTTGATGTGAAATGTATGAAAAATATTCATGTACATGTCATGCTTACAAAGTGCCGTCTTCTATCACACCATCAGTGGTTCTGAAACTATGGACATGCGTATGAGCTATGTACATATTTTAAATGGACGTGCACATGAGAAAGTTTAGACAACCTGCACGTTCAGGTGATTGCACTAACTCAGAAGACTGAATTGATCTCGCACCCTAACTGGACGCCAATGTTGCGTGAATTTCAATGACAGTGCAGCCAGCACAATCTGTCCATATTGATTTTTGAAGGGCTCTACCGGCACAAGTGAGAATACCTATGTCAGAAAGGCAAGGAGGCACGGGGGGGGGGGGGGGGGGGGGGGGGGGGG
>SZWC01000516.1:68262-113506 GCA_023375785.1 Penium margaritaceum
GTGAGGATGCCACGGACGAGGAGTTGCTGCCGTTCGGCGAGGTGGAGGTAGATGGTTGCGAGGGCGCGGTCACGCTTCTTGCGGTAGGTACGGGCCTCGACAGGGGATAGGGAGGTTTCTTCTGGTTCCTTCTCCTTCTCATCCACCTGGCTCCAGAGACCCTTCTCCATTAGCACCATCTTCATGTTGTTGCTCCAGTTGAAGAAGTTCTTGCCTTCGAACTTGGCGATGTTGACGCCGGCCACCACGGAAGCGGATGTCGCCATGGTAGTGCAATGTTCAGCCCACAAATGGTTCTCTCACACAACAGGGTGCAAGGAATGCCTCAAAGATGAGACAAAGCCTTGTTCTAGCTCTGATACCACTGATGAAAACTTGGCAGCCCTCAGGGAGGTGATCAGGCTCACTAAGAGCCGCCTAGGCAGGACCAACTGTTTGTGAGAGGGAGTTGCAGGTTGCACAGANTACATCATCACAGCTTTCTAACAAGCCCTTATATGCCTCATTTGGCTAAGGGAGCACTGAGATCCACTCTGTCAAAGCTCACCCTCTAGCACACTCCTAGCCTAGCGGGATGAGCGGCAGTCACACTCTCACACAAGAGAATTACCATCCCTGCCATGTGCACGACCAATAATCTTGGTGGGGACCTTCTTTGAAGATCCCTGAAGGTCCTCCTGCCACCTTTCTACCCTGAAGGCCGCTGCAAACCTCCTTGGCCAATAATTGTGGCCGTCATTGCTGCTGGTAGTGCAGGAGCCATCACTTGAACCGGACCCATCGCCACCAAACGTTGAAAATCCATATCTCCCTCAAACGGACTCCGAATCGAGTTCCGTAAAGTGCTACAGAACCAGAAAAACATCCTCTATTCACTTTTGTCACCTGATGATTTTTATCGAGCAACCTAGTTTTGTCACTTTCTGGCACTCTCATATCCATCAAGAGAGAGTCAGGGTACTCAAAAAGAATGATGGAGGTCCAGAACCTAGGACTTCAAAGCCTTGAACTGGTAGGAAATCCCTAGGAACAGCTACAGGCACCCTATGTTGGCATGTTCTTTCCCTTCAGACACATGCCTTGCAGTTCCAAACACGAGCAAGCTTAAGGGCATCTAGAGGGGGGGGGGGGGATGAGATCATATTAGAGTAATAGGGAGACGGATCCATGTGGAATGCAATTCGATAACCAGGCCACGTAAGCCATGCAATGCATGTAAAAGGATTTAAAGAGACCGGACAACACCAACATGGACTAGACAGCCCGCCATTCTCTGGTTCCATAACTCCGTCATCCAGTTCACTTGGGCTGGGCTGGAGAGGACGAGCATGAACCCTAGCTCCTTGAAAAGAATTGCAGCAGGACCTATCAATACAATGCCACAGTGTGTGCACAAGTACTCATTCTGGTGGATTCTCTATGAAGATTGGTAGGAGACACCAGAGCCAAAGGTAGCAGACCAAGAAGCACCAAGAGTGGTAGTCAGTGAAACTGAGGGATAAAGTTTTACCATCTTAAAAAAGATGAGACCGGAATGTATCCATGAATTCCGCACGGACACCCTCAATGATGGTGACCTTGGAAGTAAAAGCATTGCAGGCTACAAAGGCAGGAATTCCTTTTTGGCTTTGTGAAAGAAGCTCGATCAAGACCACGCACAGTCCTGTTGTAAATGAGTGAGTCAACCTTAGCCAGGGGTGCATGAAACACCGTACAATGTGACAATCCCTAATCAGACAGGATCCCAGTCCTGAAGGTGTGTGCAAGTTATGCAACCGAGGCCATAAATTACTCCAGGATGTGGTAGAGACTGCCAGCTAGAGCTCTATGATGCACAGTAAAAGAATTTGACCACATACTCGCAGAGGCCATGCGGTCACACAAAGGCACAGATAACATGTGAGCTTCATTGTGTGTGGCATACACCAATTTGGAGAAAAAGGATAAAGTTCCATGCGTTGGATTTCACGACGCAGTACCATCTTGTCCTCAACCAGGTAGTAGCAAGGGAGCCACCAGAGCGGGAAGGGAGTGTTGGAAAAAGGTCTTTAATAACAGCACACTTGGAAATTACCAAGGTGTTGAGGTTCACGCCTCATGCTGAACCATCTCAAGGATGGAACTCTAGTTCTTGACCGTTGCAGCCCTAAGCTGGTCAAACCAATGAATATTGTTCCACCCATTTCAAGTCTAGCTAGCACCAAAGGATTCGCAGATCCATTGGCTTGTCTGTTTTAGATATGGAGGATGTTCATTTCCTCCAAGTTTCAACCAAAAAAACGTTTAGTCATCTTGTTTGCTTTGGGTGCCGCAAACCTCGCCGCCATTTCTTCACTCTGCCATTCCTTGCTCTCTTATCCTTATCCAGCCACTCTCTTACAGCTCTTTGCTCCTTCACTTTTCTCCTCCACTCATTCCTGCAAGGTCTCCTCCGCTACGTTTTCCATTGTCTCCGTTTGCTCTCATCTATCTCGTACTCCAGCACTCTGCCTTATTTATTTCATCCACACTTCCCCCATGTTTCGGCTAGCTCCATCCCAATTTTTCCTTTCTGCTTTCTTCACTTTGTTGCAATCAATGCATTTCATTACTCCCACTTACATCTTCCTACCTGCGCTCCATGTGTCTAATTCGTCTGACATGGTATCAGAAGCAACATTACTTGGTGTTGCCTGACCACATCATCATGTTATTTTCATCATTGCCGTCTTCCATTTCCAGCCCTTCCACCAACACGTCCAGCCGCCATTCATGCCACCTATGTCAGCTCTCTTGCCTCAGTCTCTGCATCATGAGCTATGACATCAACTGGTGATCGCTGGTCTGCTCTGATCTCAAGCTGAACATACGTAGTGGCCTTCGACCTGCGATCGTCTTGTCAGCTCGCCTGCTCTCTCGCCTCCTTCAACCATAACAGACACGATCAGTGCCACCTCGCATCGCTCCTTAAGCATAGAAGGTATTTTCTGCAATGATTACACCTAGCCTCCAAGACGAATACACGTAGTGAAATCTGGCGACATCAGTTGTTGGCAGCCCACAGCAGCAGTCAAGCCAAGAAATGTGGGAGGGGTGGAGGAAGTGTGTGAGCTGGCGGAGGAAGGGGGAAGGTGGCCGGGGGGGGGGGGTTGGGCGCGGAGTAGGAGGGGCAGGTGGAGTGAGGGAGGGGAGCCTGAAGGGATCCAGGCAGAGTAGGAGGAAGCATGCAGATAAAGGGAGGGACGTAGGAAAAGAAGGTGGAATGGAAGGAGGGAGAAAGGAAGGAGGGATGGAGGGAGAGGGGCGTGGAGCCAGTAGAGAGAGAAAGGGAGGTGGGGAGGAAGGAAACGAGAGAGCATTGGCAGCCCTCAGGGAGGTGATCAGGCTTACCAAGAGTCGTATAGGCAAGGGCAACTGTTTGTGAAAAAGAGTTGAAAGCTGCATAGAAAGAAATCATGGAAGCTATTCTAGTGTCCGAGAGTATGCAAATTGAAAACTTTTGAGCAAAAACATAGAAAATCAAGTATTTCTAACAAGTCCATGTATGCCTGATTGACGGAACGTTCTATGGCTGCTGCAGGGAGACACACGGCTGTGGTGTCATTCGGCCTGAGGCAAACGGTCTAGAAAAAAGGGCCGACACCATGGCACCTGCCGTCCGCTCCTAGTATTTCAGATGGGAGAAGATATCACCCTTAGGATCACGGTTTCACACTGAGCAGCTCCTAGGCAATCACATGCTAGCAATTGTGTCCACTTAACACTTGGTCACTTTTGCAAGAGGTGCTATTTAGAGACTAACTCCTGGGGCTTAGACCAACCAATGTCTTCTTTATACAGTTCCATAGTTGGACTGGTCTGTGAGGAGCATCTAAGACCAGATTATACATCTAGAATAAGGAATGAGCCTGGTACATATAGTCCTAGGCCTGACATCTAACGTGTGTGGGTAGTGGCACTTTTGGGGGTGGCCACTCCACACCACCTCACAAGCTCGTCAGTTGGCGCATTCACTGAACGCCTACTTGCACATCCTTATCATGCATGGAGAAATTTATAGGCAACTTCCTTTGTACAGGAAGGTCAAAAACCTTTTTTGCTCGAATAAATGCTTGATTGTAAGACCTGTTGTCCCTAAGTCCAACGTGCTATCCATTGCACTACACTGCTAGTGTCTCACTTGGACTTGCACCATGAACAATGTTTGGGGGACTTACTCCAAGGGAGAAGTGCATGCCCAACCTGTCTGCTAAGCTATAGCAGTGGCCAAGGGGGCATACAAGAACAACAATCTCTCCCTTGCACCTCTGGCCACATGGCGTGGTAATCATCTTCCGTATGAACCCATAGCTCTGCATTGTGATTGTGTACCTCCATTTTCTTGGTCTTTAGTCCTTACCTCGTGCATCCGCCATGCAAATTCCTTGAGCACCTGCAGTATGCAAGTCGCAATTAAGCGGCTTTGTCAAGAATTCCGCAAGCATCCTCGGTTCCACAACACCCTCGGCAACAAGATCGCGTGAGTAGTGGTACGAAATTTCAATGTGCTTCACGTCCATAGTGATGGCGCTCTGGTTGTCAATGCAGATGACTGTTGCTCCCTCTTGTGGTTCCTTGATCTCGTCCAGTAGACTGGGAAGCCACTGTCTTTCTTTGTACACTTCCAAGAGTGTGATGTACTCTGTCTCAGCAATAGAAAGCAAGAAGCAGTTCTGCTTCCTGCTCGCCCACGAGACCGTACCACTGTTGAGAAGACAGACAAAGCCCGAGGAGGACTTCCTGTCTTCAATCCGCCCTCCTCAGTCAGCGTCGCTGTAGCACGTGAGTCACACCGAGTCTGATCCTTCAAGACCTCCAAACTGAAGTCCCACGTACCGTGTATTTTTGAGATAGCAGAAGATCCGCTTCAAGGATTTCCAATGTTGTGGCCCAGGGTTTGCCACAAACGTGCTCACCTGACCTACCGCATAAGCGGTGTCAGGTTGTGTCTCCACCATCGCGTACATGAGGCTCCAAACGGCCGAATGGTATGGAATGTTTTCCATTTTCCGCCGCTCTGCCTCGTTGCTTGGGGTCATGGAGGAGGAGAGCTTGCACTCGGAGGCAATGGGGTTGCTAATGGGTTTGTAGTCCTTGATGTTCTAGCGCTTCAAGACGTCCATGACGTTCTTGGTTTGGTTGAGCTCGATGGTGCCTGCTTTGCGATTGCGGTGGATGACGGTCCTGAGGTAGAACTTGAGAAGAACCATGTGCTTCATCTTGAACCTGCTGCTCAGCTGCTCCTTCAGGCCCACAAGGTCTTGTGTGAGTGCGAACATGTGATCGAATCATCCACATACAATGCCACAAGAAGCAAGCTACACTCATCCTCCCGCACATAGACACTGAGTTCATTCTTGCAGTGCGCAAAGAAGAGCTCAGACATGAAGCTATCCATCTTCTTGTACCAGATTCATGGGGCCTGTTCAGCCCATACAACCGCCTTGACCGGCTAGCACACCTTTCCCGCGGGTGTATCCACCCCCTTCGGCACTTCCATAAGCACCTCTTTTTCTAAATTCTTGTAAAGGAAAGCCGTTTTGACGTCCTTCTGGTGGATCTCTAGGAATTTGGCGGTAGCGACCGTCAGCATGGACCTGATGGAGGCAAATGTGCGGACCGGTGTAAAGGTCTCAACATACTTAGATCCTGCACGCTGTGAGAGTCCCTTGCCATGACCTTCGCCTCGTACTTTTGATGTTGCCGTCCTGCTTCCGCCTCAGCCCAAGCACCCACATTAAGCCCACCACGTGAGTGTTAGCGGGTCTGTCCACCAGCTCCCATGTACCATTTTTTTCGATGGACACGAGCTCGCTGTCCACCGCCTCCTTCCATTTGGCCGCATCGGGCCTTCTCAGCGCCTCTGAGCATAGTGAGCGGCTCTCCATGAGTCAAACAGGACCAGCTCAGTCTGGTCCAGCTTCCGGTGTCAGCGTCGTACTATGACATTTGGTTTCTTTGCCACGTGCTGCGGTGCGGCATTCCTGGTGCTTTGTATCTGTTCTGCTGCTTCTCCTGTTGTGCAGGCTGCCGTGAAGTTGAATCTTCCTCTGGTGAAGAGCCGCTGGCCTTCAAGCTGGTCGGAGAGTCCCCGACTCTGTGTCAGAGCCTGGCGCTACGTCAGCCTATGCAGCCGCTTTCCCTGCCACACCAATCTTCTCCGCGGCTTGCCACACAGGCACCACTTGCCAGTTTTCAGAAGATTGATCTCTCAACTCCAGCAACACCAACCACTCCCCTTGTTTTTCAGCTTGCGTGAGATCAAGTAGCTCTCCCTTGCCTATTGTCCTCTAATCGAAGGTCACGTCTCGGCTGGTGATAAGCCTTCTTTCTGCCTGGTCCCAACGGCGTTAGGTCTTGTGGGCAGATTCATAGCTCACCATAACACACTGCCGTGCTCTTGCATCCAGCTTGCTGCCACCTTCTCCCGCCTGGACCTTTGCCCATGCCGTTCAGCCGAAGACCTTCAGGTGTGAGGCGTCCGGCTTCTTTCCCAACCACACCTCCTATGGCGTCATCTTCTGCTTGCCCTTTTTCTTGTTGCACCTGCCCAGAGCAGCCACAAGAGTTAAATTGACAAGGTAGCATGCCGTTCTTGCAGCTTCCATCCAGAAACGCTGTGGGAGTTTTGCATTGAGGAGTATGTTGTACACCATGCCGAGGATGGTCTGATTCATCCGTTCTGGCACACTGTTGCTCTGTGGTGTGTATGGTGTCGTGGGCTGATGGTTGATACCGCACAACCAGCCCCTTGCATGCCTCGTACTCTCCAACATTTTTGATTCACAATGCCTTGACCTTCTTTTCATTCTGTCGATCAACCATGGCAACAAAATCCTGGAGCTTCTCTCTTACCTCTCCCTTTTTTTTGAGGAAGTATATCCACATATTGCGGCTGCGTTCATCGATGAAGGTTAGGGGGAATAAACGGCCACCGTTCGATGCCGTACGGAAGGGTCCGCCCACGTCGGTGTGAATGAGGTCCAGGAAGGATTCCGCACGGCATCTGTTGCACTCAAAGCAATTTCTCTTTGTCTTTCCTTGAAGTAAACGTTCGCACAACAGCCACACCCAGCCCAATCCTTCACACACCCCTCCATGGCCTGGACAAGCTGCTGTCACTGCATGACTTGGAGCGTGCTCTTTGCAACATGCACAAAGCATCTATGCCATAGCTCAGCGTCTTCATCCTTGGCGGAAGAGGACACCTCTTGAGTTACTGTTGGTGTGTTCTTCTGCGTTTCCAAGATCACTGCCTCCGCCGTACCTGCATGACCCTCGTCTTCCGAGGTCTTTGCCGTGTTTGTCTGCAGTACGTAGAGCCCATCAACTCGTAGAACTTGTGCTACAAGGTCTTTGTTGATGTAGAGGTTCTTGATGTCCTCGTTCTTGATGATGACCGCCATCGTTTGCATAAGAACCACCATCATGATGTTGTCCACGGTTTTTGACACCTACAAGAGGTTTGCTGCAAAGGAGGGTAAGTCCTTTTCTGCACCATTGAGGCTGATCTCACCAGCTTGTCTCCCACACCCTTTTGCGTTCACAGTGATGCCGTTTGTGCATCTGAACTGCCACTCAGTGGGGTCAATGGAGAAAAATCTAGCTTGGTCATTGCTGGAGTGATGGTCCGTGCCGAAGTCGAGCCTGAAGGCTCCTCGCCTGGGCAGCGCCAATCCCTTTGCCAAAGGCGTGCTTTGATCCATCATGTTGGTGGCCTCTTTGCCACCCTTTTTCTTCCTTGGTTCCCACTACTCCTGCCGTATTCCTTCTTTGGCGATCTGCACTCTCTTGCCCAGTGCCCAGGTCTGTCGCAGTTGCGGCAGTTGCCCTGTCGCTTGGGAGCCTTGCCGCTATTGTTGCTTCTGCACCACTGCTTCTGCTGGCACCGTTCTGACCAGAGGCCAACCCTCTGCTCTCGCGGCCACCGTAGCGTGTGACATAGGCTGAGAAGTAAGCCTCACTGCCACTGCAGCGCATGGCCTTGTTTCCCACGTACTCAGACATTGCCGTATACATCAGGTCATCCTCCTTCCAACCACCCATGGCGGTGATCATTGGGCTCCAGCTCTCCAGTAGCACCATGAGAAGGATTATTTTTTCACTCCTGCATGTTTTCGTCAAGGTCCCAGTTCATTGGGCAAGCCTCGCCAAGGATTCCTTCAAACGCCTGTTGGAAATCAGGAATGGAATCTCCCTCATTCACCCACATGCTAATCAGCCATTGTAGGATGAATAATCTGTTTGTGAGGAAGGTGGATTCGTGCACACGCTTGAGCTTGGCGTAAGCATCCGAAGCAAGCGTGTACCCCACAAGTATGTGAACAAGCTTCTTGGCGACCGCGTTGCTAAGGAAACGACAATATCTTTCTTTCTTCCATCCATGCCTCGTGCTCGGGTGTGCCCTTTGCAGGAATCTGCTTCTCTCCCTTCAGAAGCAGGATGAAGCCGCGCACTTTTATTCCTAGTTGAAACTGCCATCTCTAGAGCGGGAAGTTCTTCCTCTGGAAAATGGGGATTCCTCCCAAGGGTCCGAGACCTTGCAGCAGTGCGGTAGCACTCACGATTGCTCCAGTGGTCTGTCCTGTGGTAGCCACTGTTGAGTTTGAGGACTGCCCTATGGCAGCCCCCACTGCTCCTGGTAGGTCAACCGTTTTAGCTTCCCTTATCTGCTTTCTGCTTCTCTGCTACGTTGAGGCTAATCTAGGCTGATGTTAGCTGCTGTTTGCTACCAGTTTCAAGGTGTAGATCTGTTGCTTACCCCTCCAGCCAATGTTTATGTTGGAAATGTGGTTCCAACGTGGCTTGACCACGTCCTGAGTTGCATATCCCTTTTGGCCAGCAGTCTTAGACAAAGTGTGCGCTTTCTAGTCGCCACACATTATGTGAGTAGAGTTCTGATGGAATTCAGCAACACCCAAAGTTTGAAGAGCTGGGGATCAGAAAAGCTATACGACTATTCAAAGGCTTTCCAATGCACCAAACCGCATGTGATTTGGACCAACTGAAGCGTCTGTTACGCGATTCGGAGTGCGTCATTGAGTCTTAGTCCCTGACAGAGCACTAGCATGAGTGACGGGCGCCCGAAGTGCCATGGACCCCAATGAAGCACCAGACCGCCATTCCGAAGCGCACATGGCACCAATGAACCATGGGATATTGCTTCTAGCATCCCCCAAGGGGTGCCTCAGCCATGGTGTGCATGGTGGGAGCCAAACTGGTCACCACCGGATCCGTTTTCCGGCCGGTGTCAAGTCTGCCATCCAAACCCGGACGGCCAGCACCACCTCCCAACTTTGACAGACCATAACTCCCTCAATTCTTAGTCGATTGCTACGATTCAAATTGCAGCTGTTCTAGTATGTCCTCTAGTTTCATCCATGCATGCAAAAACTTACTGTACAAAGATATGGAGCCATCGCCCTAAAAACGACAACTCCAGGATATGGTACAGGGCAATATTTAACAATCTCCCCATTGCTCCTTCCATGCTGGATGCCACCCTGCTCACTCATGCTCATCTTCCATAGCGCTCTCGAGCCCATCATAGCCTGTTTTCCAAATGCCTGCCACACTGAGGACTTACCAAACTCTGGGTTACACCTTGGTCAAGCAATCCGCAAGCATGTGTGTCGTACTCCATATTGTAGCACAACTTGTCCCTTTTGGACCAAGTCACGCACATAGTGGTAGCGCACGTCAATGTGCTAGGTCATCCTAGCTGCGTCAGATTTTTGGTCAGCAAGATGGAGCCAGTGTTTTCCTCTTATACCACCGTAGGCTCCTGTTGCGGAACGCCGAGCTTCCCCAATAGCCTTCGGAGCCATACCGCCTCCTTGACCGCTTTGGCCAACGCGATGTACTCCGCTTTCACCGTGGAGGTGGCGGCCAAGTCTTGTTTTGTACTGCACTATGAGACCGCTGCACCTGCAAGGAAGAACTCATACCCGGAGGTGGACTTCCGTTTGTGCACGTCGCCGACGTAGTCTGTGTTTGTGTAGCAGACCAGAGGCAAGAGGTCGTTCCTCCCCTTGCTGTCTAACCTCAGGCACGCATGCCGCATCGCCTGCACGTAGCGGAGGATGCGCTTGACCGCCTTCCAGTGTAGTGGCGCTGGATCGGTCACGTACCTACTCACTTGGCCCAACGCGCAGGCCAGTTCCGGTCGAGTTGCCACCATGGCGTACATAAGGCTGCTCACCTCGGACTAGTACGACACCCCCACCATGTCCTCCTGCTCTCCTTTTGTTTGCAGCAACATTGCTGCACTCAGGTCACAGGATGTGGAGACCGGACAGTCAACTGGTTTGCAGTCCTCCATGCCCTACCGCTTCAGCACTCAGGCCACGTACTTGGCCTGTCCCAGCTCAACAATGCGTGCCCTCCGCTTCCGTGTTATGCTCATCCAAATGTAGTACTCCAACTCTCCCATGTCAGACATCTGAAATCTGCTTCTCAACTGCTCCTTCAGTTGTTGTAGAGCCTGCAGATCAGAGGAACACAAAATGAGGTCGTCCACGTAGAGTGCAACAATCTGATGGTGCTGGTTGTTTCACCGCACGTACACACTGT
The DNA here is from genome assembly GCA_023375785.1 of Penium margaritaceum. Lineage (NCBI taxonomy): Eukaryota > Viridiplantae > Streptophyta > Zygnematophyceae > Desmidiales > Peniaceae > Penium > Penium margaritaceum. The sequence goes on from SZWC01000516.1 coordinate 78,853, forward strand.
GATCAAATTCACAGTGCGTGAAGCCGAGCTGTGCCATGTAGCCGTCCATCTGCAGGTACCTATACTGCAACGACTATTTTAGCCCGTACAAGGACTTGTGCAGCTTGCACACCTTGCCCTCCAGCGCGTCCACTCTCTGCGGCACCTCCACAAAGATCTCCTGGTCAAGAATGCCATTTTGGAACGCAGTTTTTACGTCCATTTGGTGTAGCTACATGTCCTTGGCAGCTGCCACCGCGAGGATCACCCGGATGCTCGTGAACTTGGCAAAGGGGACGAACGTTTTGGCGTAGTGCTTGTCCTTGCGTTGTGTAAAATACTTTGCCACCAGCTGCGCCTTGTACTTTTCCACTTTGCCCTCCTTGGTGTACTTCATTCTGGAGACCCACTTGGAGCCGATAACCTTGGCATCTTTCGGCTGGTCCAAGAGCTTCCAAGTGTCCTTTCCCAACAATGGATGCCAGCGCCGACTCGATAGCTGTGTGACACTGATGCCCCCAATTTTTCCGCGCCTCAGACTGGCTCCACACTTACCTTGCTCTGCGGTTGCCTTGCTCCGCAGTTGCCCTGCTCCGCGGAACCTTGCTTTGTGCTTACTTTGCTCCACGCTTACCTTGCTTCACGGATCAAGAGTTTCTAATGCAGCTATCCCTTGCTTGGGCCCTTCCACGACTATTCCTACTGAGGCACTATTCCTGGTGAGAAGACAAATTTGCGGACCACAGATCTAGACTACGTGCGAGGACCTTACCAATGGGTAGCACTCCGTGATCCACTTCTTGCCACACGCGAGCCCACCACCTCGTGGCTTCCAGCTCCTCTCCTCCGCTCCACGACCGTGTGCAAGCAAGGGCCCCACCGGCAGTGCACTTCACCCCGAGTTCGGTTCCTCGGATGTATGGTCCCGCTTTCTGTGGACAGAACACCGAAAGAAAGGATAGGTAGGGAACTGGAGTGAGGAGAGCACAAATAGAGCGGGTAAAATGTCTTTGATAATCAGGGGCAGAGTACATGAAATGTGGAGTTCTGATCCAAGAGAGTGATCGAGACATCTTCTGCTACCGCTACCTAGGCCTTATCTACTCAGGACTGCGCACGACATGTCTACATGCCGTGGGTCTCGTCCCTCACATGTCATCCTCTTTCTTCCTATTTGGATGCCACGCGGTGCGTCTACGCATCGCAGGTCTCATCCTCAAGCACACAGGGGATCATCTTCTTTCTTCCTACTGAGATTTTCTTCTACATCCGCGGCTCGTGCACGTGGACTTCGTGTTCTTCCTTGAATATTCATTCTCCGCGGTGCGTCCTCTAGGCACTCCTGCTTGATTAGTACAAAAACGCCAGTGCTAATTGGCTGTTGCTCCATTGATTGCTCTGCACGTCCGTCGTTCTGCCTCTTCCACTTTGATTGGCTTCGTGGTTGCGTTTCTTCCTGTGGCTCGTCCCTTGTTTCTTTCCCACTGCGGATCTTCTTGCCACTTCTTCCCACCTCTTTCAATGCTGCCGCGTTCTGCTTCTCCCCCACGTGGTCGCCGCTTTGTTCAAGCGCTTGAGATAGCCGTAGGGAGGTGAGGTATAGGCAATCGCATGTCTTTTATACACTGAAGTATCTGTGTATACGGCAGATATACTTGATTACATACCTCAGGTACTAATACATTCTCACATGCACTGAGTTGATTGTGTATGGAATGTTTTCCGTGTGTAAGACTGAAGTTGAACACTGTTGGGTCTCTGTACTATTTCTTTGGCCGGGGTCTCTTTGCGTGTACATTGCATGCACCAGCTGGTAGTAGTGTATTGGGGTGGGATGGGGGGATGCCAGTGTATTGGTACATTGAACTGGGCAGTGTATGTGGTGGGGGTCTATTTTTGTTCACTATTGTATGAGGTATTGCAGTGCATGTTCTCTGTCTCTTGTCCTGTGAGGGTGGGGAGGGGTCAGTGTATTGGTAGATTGTATTGGGCAGTGTATGTGGTTAGGAGTTAATTTTGTTCACTAGTGTATGGGGAGTTGCAATGCATGTGGTCTATCTCTTACTGTGTGTGGGTGGAGTTGGGTGGAGGAGGGGGGTGGGGGGGGAGGTGCCAGTGTATTGGTACATTGAACTGGGCAGTGTATGTGGTGGAGGTCTATTTTTGTTCACTAGTGTATGAGGCGTTGCAGTGCATGTTCTCTGTCTCTTGTCCTGTGAGGGTGGGGAGGGGTCAGTGTATTGGTAGATTGTATTGGGCAGTGTATGTGGGGGGGGGTTAATTTTGTTCACTAGTGTATGGAGTGTTGCAATACAATCCGTGTGTCGTTGAAATTATTGTTGTTTATTTTTGGAGGTCTGCACACTAGTGTATCTTCAAAGTGAATTGCCATTCATTTTTTTATACACTGTCCAATACACTCATGCAATACACTATTATTTGTTGGGGGAGGGGGGGTGGGGGGGGTGGGCCGCCTATGTATTGGTACATTGTATTGGGCAGTGTATGTGGGGGGGGGTTAATTTTGTTCACTAGTGTATGGAGTGTTGCAATACAATCCGTGTGTCGTTGAAATTATTGTTGTTTATTTTTGGAGGTCTGCACACTAGTGTATCTTCAAAGTGAATTGCCATTCATTTTTTTATACACTGTCCAATACACTCATGCAATACACTATTATTTGTTGGGGGAGGGGGGGTGGGGGGGGTGGGCCGCCTATGTATTGGTACATTGTATTGGGCAGTGTATGTGGGGGGGGGTTAATTTTGTTCACTAGTGTATGGAGTGTTGCAATACAATCCGTGTGTCGTTGAAATTATTGTTGTTTATTTTTGGAGGTCTGCACACTAGTGTATCTTCAAAGTGAATTGCCATTCATTTTTTTATACACTGTCCAATACACTCATGCAATACACTATTATTTGTTGGGGGAGGGGGGGTGGGGGGGGTGGGCCGCCTATGTATTGGTACATTGTATTGGGCAGTGTATGTGGGGGGGGGTTAATTTTGTTCACTAGTGTATGGAGTGTTGCAATACAATCCGTGTGTCGTTGAAATTATTGTTGTTTGTTTTTGGAGGTGTGTACACTAGTGTATGTTCAAAGTGAATTTCCATACATTTTGTAGTACACTGTCCAATACACTCTTGTAATACACTATTACTTGTTTGGGGGGGGGTGGGGGGGGGGGGGGGGGGGGGAGGGGGAAGTGTATTGGTAAATTGTATTGGGCAGTGTATGTGGTGGGGGATTATTTTTTTTCACTAGTGTATGGAGTGTTGCAATACAATCCGTGTGTCGTTGAAATTATTGTTGTTTGTTTTTGGAGGTGTGTACACTAGTGTATCTTCAAAGTGAATTGCCATGCATTTTTTGATATACTGTCCAATACACTCTTGCAATACACTATTATTTTTGGGGGGGGGGATAAATAGAAATGTGTTCACGTGTCATCTGAGGCCATTGCGATTCCCTTTTTGTTGGTATATAAGCATCTTGTCGTGATGTTAGTTTCCTGTATCAATTCCTGCGTATGGTTTGTTCCAAGGAAGTTTCTTATATGTCCTCAGTAACTGATGGAGCAATTGGGTAATTTCGCAGAAGGTGTCGTTTGTCTCAATGAAATGTAACGGAAGGTTTGTATTTGTTGATCGTTGCATGTTCACTATCTTGGTTTCGAACTGGTTTGGACATGTCATGGTACGGAAATAGCTTGGAATGTGTGTGTATTTTAGGCTCTTTCGTGGTTGTTTCTTGTGTGACATGGCAGTTTATGAAGTTGGTGTACCCTGTTTCCTAGAAGGAGCTATGCATGTGTCCCGAATGTGTGGGATGCTTCCTTTGTGGGTGTTGGCATTTATTCACTGTGTTCTTGCTGTATGCTTGGAGTGTAGTAGCCGTTGGGAGATTTCGTGGAAGTTGTGTAAACTCTGTGTTGTTTGAGGGAATTTTCGTGTGAAGCCTTCTGGTCCAGATAGTGAATATTTGTTCTTTCCAGGAAGGTTCGTCTCTGGCCATGTGTGACTGTTCACTGTTATGACTGTGTATAAAAGTAGGGTGATTACCCATAAATGAGGGAGGTCACCGCAGATGACAATGTCAACCTGCGGCAACTTTCCGCCAGGTGGCCCGCCTTCACCGCCAGTGGATTCTTTGCTACCCCATGCTCGACCGCACTTACCGCGGGAGCCAACATGCATTGCGTGGAATCCAGTCTGCCAAGGTCCCTCTTTCTCTGTGGATTGGCCCCTCCGCGGACTGGCGGCAGAAGTCTGCCCGACACCGATGTCCCCAACCCCCCCTTTTTGCAAGACTCTGTCCCAGAGTCTTTCAGCGCGACAGGAGTCTGAATTTTCCGCAAGGTCCGGGGCGATTCTGGACCTGGCACGGTCGGCAGTATGTCTGTCTCCACTTCTCCTCCCTCTCGCTGATACTTCTCCGTGCATCCGCTGTGAACGAAGAGCCGACACCCCTTGCACCGCGCCTCGATTGTAGGTGCTTCCGCACCCATGGGCTTCTGGCAGGAGGAGCAGTGTGGTGCTCTCTCATAAGTCCTGCAGCTCGAGAACCAGTAGACCGGCTTTCCTCCCTCACTCTGTCCCACCTCCACAGCACACGCTTCATGGGCAAACTGTCCATAGTGCTCGCATCTGTAGACCGTCCTGCTCAACTGGTCCATGCAGCCGTCCCCACTGCAGAGGCGGTGCTGGTTGGGAAACTTGCACTTGCCCTTCCGCGGCTTGGCTTGACAGCGACGGCAGGTCCAGATCTCCTCTTTCTCTCGTCCTCCACACCACAGGTGACACATCTTCCTAATCATCCCGCATGCCTTGCCGAACCTCTCCAGGTCTGCCTCGCATCCTTCGCAGAGTGGCGCCATGGTTTCCTTGTCGTATAGGAACACGCAGTCCTCTTCCATGACTGCGTCGCCCACACACGCATGACAGTGGCCTGCCCAAGGGGAGCTGCCTGAGACTAGGCAAGCCCGGTGGGTGGTCCTACCGCAGGCGACACAACGTTGACCCTTGCGCACGAGTTTGACGCAGGTGGGGTAGTCCGTGGTGATTGGAACCTCCTTTGGCGGGCCCTGTTCCTCCTCGTCCTCCGACTCCACCTCCTCCCCTTCTCTGTTTATCCGGGGTGGTTTCTGCACTCCGCACCGCTCCTCCATGAGTCAGCAGCACTTTCCGAATACCTTGGGTCCGCTCCGACCTCCCTCCTCGTCCCGCGGCTGTTCTAGGCATCTCTCGCATATTTTGCGGAGGCAGCACCTGCAGTCCTTCACCGTCACACCCCAGCGGTGCCCACATTGGGCACACGTTGTGTCCTCCGTCACCTTCCGTGCCCGTTGTGCGTCTGCCAGCCGACCTTCTGCCTGCCACTGTTGCATCCTGGCTCCAGAGACCGTGTGCGGGCCTCGCCGCGCTCCTACCTGCTCCTCCCTCTCCTCCTCTTCCTCTTCTTCCTCCTCCCCCTCCTCCGGGTCCCACCTTCCGCGCGCCTGCCCTCCTCCCGAGCCAGGGCCTGCTCCCCCATCTTCCTCATCCTTTTTCTCTGCCTCCTGCTCCTCTCTGGCCTGGCTCACGCACCGTAGGCAGGTGCGGTTCAGCCCGATGCAGGTCTTTGTAGCTCCTGCTGCATACTAATGCGCCGCATTGCCACATATGAGGCACACGACCTTCTGGAGAGGCTCCGCATGGAGATTTTCCCCGCACCACACACACGGGCCCGTGTAGGTGGCCGGCTCGCGGGGGCTCATGGGCGCGCTTCTCCACAGAGTGGTGATGGGTGCCCTTGCGGTTTCTTCTCCAGTGGCCATCTGTGACTGCTCTTGCTGCTCTTGCTGCTCTAGTTGCGGGCTCCCGCGTTCTTTTGTCCGCCGCTGCTGCTCCGCCTGTACCTCACCCGCGGACATTTCCTGCATGTCAGAGCCCTCCTCTGGCTCAGCTGCCCGTGGCCCCTGGCTCCACTCCTGCTCCGACACCTATGCCTCGCACAGGTCCAACACCTCATCCGCTCTCTAGCCTCTTGTCCCTTTGCGTTCTGCGAGTGGGGGAAGGCGTCCTCTTGCTCCAGGGATGTGCGTTTGCCAAGCCGGGGATAAGAGCATGAACTCGGTAGCGGGATAGCTGGGGTTGCTGAACCCATCCGGCCCCTCTAGCCAGACGTGTCCCGCATCCATGCTGGCCACGTGGTATACTTCTCGTGCTTCCCCGGCCTCACGCCCCGTGCCTAGGAAAGGGCGGAGATACACCAGGTTCCCTTCCTCAATCGGCCCATGGTTGAGCCGGCGGTTGGTAGCATCGCATCCGCGCCATGCTGAGATGAAACCTTGCAGTCTTGTCTCTGCTCGTACCGCGCTTGTTCTCCGACAGCGCTCCTGAAACCACTCTTGCACCTCCCGGTCCTTGGCTGCTTCCTTTTCTTCCTCCGAGCTTCCATCCTGCTTCTTCTCTGGTTCCAGCGGTAGTCGCAGTGGCTTCTGTGCCATGCCCAAGGCCGCTCGTAGAGGTTGCCTGAAGAGGAGGAGGTGTGGGGAGAACGATGTCGCGTAGCTGGGTGTCGTGTTGATGAAGTGCGCCGTTTTCTTCAGGGTCTCTCCCCAGTCGTTGTTCTCCACCGTTGCCACCGCCCGCTTTAGGATGGCGTGTATCCTGTCCACCTTGCCCTGGGACTCGGGTTGGTACCGCCCGGAGTGTACGTACTGCGCTCCCGACGCGGCGAGTTCATCACGGAATGCCCCCATAAACTCGGTGCCGTTGTCATTGTGCACCACGCAACAACCATCAAACCGGTAGAAAATCTCCTCCCTGATGAAGCGTGTAGCCTGGGCGGAGGACTTGTCGGGGACTACACGGACCCACAGATTATTCGTGAACTGGTCCACGGCGGCGACCCAGTACCTGTTCCCTTGGGCGTAGTGAGCCAGTGGCCCGTGGAAGTCGATGATGACTCTCTCCAGGCCTTCACCAATGGGGGAGGGTTGGGAGAGCAGCATATCCCACGGCATGATTTTCCGGCTCCGCTCGCAAGGGCGCACTGCTACACCACCTCCCTGACCAGTGCCGCGAGGTTCGGCACGTGCAGGATGGGAGTCAGGCGATCCTCAAGTGCCTACATGCCAGAGTGGTGGTGGTGGTGATAGGCTTCGACCACTGCCTTTTGCATGGTGGGTGGAGGCACCCACAGAATCCGCGGTGTGACCCGCCAGAGGCGACTGCCCTCCCAAGCGTAATGTTCGCAGAGGCGGGTGAGGTCGTCCTTCTTCCGCCTGTCAAATTCCACCCCCAGCTTCTTCTCCAGTTCCTCGTACACGTTCCGTGCTTCCACCTTTTGCTGCCTTAGGTGCTGGCGCAGAGGGGGATGTGGGTCGTCTGCAAGATCCGCCACTCTTGCGTTTCCACCGGCCCCTTCATTTTCCCCGCCTTCTCCGCGGCAGCTTCCCCTGACTTCCTTTTTGTCTCAGGCTCCTTCCCCGGCAGCCCTTACACCCGCCTCCTGTCCTGCTCTGTCTTCATCACCTGTAGCCGTCATCGGTTTTCCATGTCATGTACTGGGGGTTCCCTGTCCCAGTTGTCTGGTGCTCGGAAGAGGCGGAGGATTCCTACCGCATGTAGTTCCCCATTGTCCCATTGGTCCCGCAGGCGTGTCTCCGGAGGCCTACCGTGTCGTCTCCCCCGTCCGTCGCGGATTTCGACCACCTCCGTTTCCTGTCACCGCCGTGCCGCAGTCTCAGAGAGTCGCAGCAAACCTTGTCCCTTCGCGATGGGCCGATCTTCGTCGTCTTCCCGTGGCGACTCGCTGAGTTATAAGAGCACTACCGCGCCTGTCTTCCTCTTGGCTGCTGCACCTGCGGCGGCCTCCCCTGGTGCCCCTTCACGCGGAGCTGCTGCGCTCACTCCCTCTAGGATGGGCCGGAGCTGGGCCGGGACCATGTCAGCCGGCATCAGAACTTTGCGGAACGCCGCCAGGAGCAGTTCTGCTGCCTCGGCGACTTCCCGCTGGGCCTGAGCTAGCTGTCCTGGGTTGATGCTCGGAAGGGTTCCTTCCGGCGGAAGGTGCTACTTGCTACGCTTGGCAGAGGGTTCTCCAGCGGTCCTCTCGTCCGCTACTCGCCTCCCTTGATACCGTTGGCAGGACGTTGGTGTTGTCTCCGCGGATGGGGCCTGCCCGCCTGGGGCCTGCTCCTTGTGTGGGGTGGCAATGCAATTGACAGAAGCGACGTGGGATGGGGTGACTTGCTTGCTGGTGGCAGCGGATGCCGCGGCCTTTTTGGTTAGTGGTGCCGCTGCTGCCTGGAGCCTGGCTTTCCTACCAAGGGAGGCCACCAATGTGGCAGGTTGCGGCGCGTCCTCCCGTGCCTCTTTTCCTGCAGCTGCTATCCCTGCCATGGTTTTGTCTCGTGCTTCCTTCCTTGCATTTTTGGCCTTTTGTCCCTCCACCGCTCGTACTGGTGTGCCCTCAGCCGTCACTTGCTCCGTTGTGTTTTTCTCGGCAGCTTTTCTGTCGGTCGCCGCCTTTACCACCTCCACTGCCGCCCGTTCTTCCGCAGCCCTTCTCTCCATGACCTGTCGAGTTGTTGCTGCCGCCGCCTCTGCTGTCACTCGTTTAGCCCCTGCCTTCTCTTCTGCTGTCGCCTTTGCTCTTGCTGCCACCCGTTTGGCCGCCGCCTTCTCTTCTGCTGCCGTTGCTTCCGCTGCCGCTCGTTCAGCCGCTGCCTTCTCTTCTGCTGCTGCTGCCGCTTCTGCTGCCGCTTATTCAGCCGCCGCCATTTCTTCCGCTGCCGCTGCCGCTTCCGCTACTGCTTGCTTTGCCGCCTCCCGAAGTCTCACTGCCACCTCCTGTTCTGCTGCCGCTGCAGCTTCCGCTGCTGCCTGCTCCGCGGTCGCCTTGTGCTCTGCTGCCGCCTGCACCTCTGCTGCGAGCTCCGCTGCCACTCTTTGTCGCCGCTTGCGCTTCTTTCCTTTGCTCCTCCTCCTCTTGTTGCCACACCGCTTGTAGTTTCTCCCGCATCTGCGTGAGCTCGGGAGAGTCCTGGAGGTATTCCTGGGCCTCTTCCGCCTCAGTGACACCTCGGTTCTTCTCCTCCCTGCACACCTCCACGGCTTCCTTGACCCAGTGCCGCACCACCTCCTCCCTCAGCAATTGGCCAGTTTGTTGGAGCGCCGGCCATAGTTCTTCCGCCACTGCGGCCCCAATGCGGGTGCACGATACACCCTCGAGGGACAGGCACCAGCATTTTTCGATGGCCTTCGACCAACCGTCGCATCATTGTTCTGCTGCGGTGATGTGTGCAATCTCCTGGGGCGTGTACTGCATTCCCCACCTGGTGAAGGTGAGGCGGAGCACTTCACCCCATCTCCACTCATCCGCCGCGGATCTCCTACGTAGCACCTCTGCCGCTCTTGCTAGCATCTGGTGGAGGTGATAGATGGTAAGGGCCCGGGCTCGCTCCTAGAGGAGGTGCACATATCGTCGCGTGGGGTGTTGCTTCTGGTCCCGGTGCACCTTGAGCCACCACTGGCGGGAGGATTGCACAGAGAGGTCTGGCTGGTCCATGTTTAGGAATTCCGCCACACCTGCCATTTCACGCGCTTGCTCCGGATGGAGGTTCAAAACGCCGCGTGGTGCCATGATGAGACGCTCCGCGCCTGCTGTTTCCTTCAACTGCACTTGTCGCCCATGCTGCCCGAGGGCCATGGCACCTTTGGCCGCGCCCTTCAGGACCACCTGCCAGGCTCGACCAAAGAATGATTCCGCCATTTCCGCACGGATTGCTGCTAGGAGCTAGGGCTGTAGGTGCAAAATGAAGCTGCTGACCACGTCCATCAGGCGAGTGGCCTTGGGTTGGTCTCCGCTGTCACCAGAGCTCTCCTCCTCCAAATTGGTCTGCGTGCCCTCCATCACTGTTCCTGTGCTGAGAAGAGGGTGCGCTGCCTCCTGAACTAGGCTCCCTCTTGAGGCTGGTGGAGAATAGGAGTACGCGGTGGGTGCGAAAGGGCCAGGTGGCGGCGGTGCACCAGCCGGTGCCACTGGTTCAGATGCTGCTGCTAGGGGTGTAGCCGCTGATGATTGCGCGCCTCCTGTCCTAGCGTTGGTGCTTTGGTGGGAGCATTTTGTGGGAAGACTGCAGCCGCTGCTGCAGGGGATGCCGTCCTGTCTGCTGTGGAACGTCTTGTTCCAGCGGCGGGTGTCGCGGCCCGGCCCGCGTAGTTTCTCTGCAGCTGTCTTCTCGTTGGACCACCCCCCCTCGTCGAAGGCGCGGTCTCCGCGCTGGAAGGGCGAGCCGTGTGGGAGGCTTCTTCGCGGTTCAAACCAGAGCTTCGTGTCAGGTGGTGGGTGAGTCGAGCACCGGTGCCGGCCGGTTCAGTAACCATGGAAGGAGGGAGTGAGAGTAACCGAGGCAAAGTGAAAAGCAGGGTAAATGGACGAACACTGGAAGCAAAAATGAGACTGAGAACGCCGGCGCCTAACAATAAATCGGCTTTGCGTGGCGCGAGCCAGTCCGCCGCTAGGAGCATGTCGTATGGCCGCACGTCGCACACCTGGACGGTGTGCGGTGCATGAACGTTTGCCACCTGCATGGGGAGGGCCGCGATCTGGCCGATGGGTGCATCAATGGCGCTAGTGGAGACGGAGAAGCGGAGCCGGGTGGGTTCAAGGAGATGGAGGATGTTCAGAGTGCTGACCATCTGCAACGCGATGGTAGTGTCTGTGGCACCAGTGTCCACGATGGCCATCAATTTGCGGCTACACACCCAGACATAACACGAGGCCACATGGATCTCGGCGTGTGCAGGTGGTCTGGGAATCATGGGAGCGGGAGCCCAACTGCGCGGTACACAAGCAGCGGCCGTCCGCACGCGGGAATGGGCCGTGAGGATGTCCTGGGCAATCAGGCACACACCCGTGTCGCGGTCTAGGGTACTGGAGAGGCGGATGCCGACGGAGGATAAGGTGGGGTTGAGAGAGGAGAAGAGAGCCTGGAGACGGTCCGCGAATGCAGGGGAGTGAAGGAGAAAGTCAACCAAGGGAAAAGGGTGGAGATCGTCAAGGAGAGGGGAGGTAGAGGGAGCAGACGGTGCTGGTGGAGGGTGGACGATGGGCCAGGCAGTAGATGGGACACGATGGGATTGCAGAGAAGTAGAGCGGGTGGGGAGGTGTGCGGCAATCTCCTCCAGGGTCCATCCGCGAATCGAAGGGTTATAGCGGCGGGCAAGCTAGAGGCCATTGACGGGGAGGGCAGGAAGGGTCTCCGCGGAATCCGGGTCTACGGAGGAGTCCAGCTCAGACAGCAACTGGTGTGCGATGTCTTGTTCGTCATCAGTGAATTCTCGGGTAACACACTCCCACTGGGGGTCAGCATCAGCAGGGGAAGGCGCGGGTAGCTCCTCCGCAAGATCCTCCTGCCCATCCGCGGGGGTTTGCCATGCTTCACGGGGAAGGCGACTGAGGGTGTCAGCGTTGCGGTTGGCGAGGCTGATACTTGATTTTCATGCTATAGCCCTGCAGGAGAAGAGCCCACTTGGCCAGGGTACCCTCGTGGTTCTGAGTAGTGAGGAGCCACTAGAGCACCTGGTGGTCAGTGAAGACGGTGACGGGCTTGTTGTTCTTGATGTAATCGCGGAAATGCTGGAGAGCCCAAAGGACAGCCAGGCACTCGCCCTTCACTGGTGGGTACTTCCACCCGCCGTTTGTGAGCGCTCGGCTCGCATAAGCAATCACCCGTTGGACAGGTTCTTGGACCGTCTGCGACAAAACTGCACCGAGCCCATCCCGCGACCGGTCGGTGGTGATAGAGAAAGGGAGGTTGAAGTCAAGGAACTCCAACATGGGCGCGGTAACTAGCCAATGCTTGATCTCCATCCAAGCTACGGTGCACTCCGCTAACCAGTAGAAGGGCATGTCTTGATGGGTAAGTTGCTGTAAGGGGTGGATGATGCGGGCATGGTCGCAGAAAAATGTGCGGTAGAAGGAGACAAATCCGAGGAAGATTTTGATCTGTGCCGTAGTTGTAGGCTGGCGCCACTCCTGGACTGCCGCGATCATTTCTGGGTTTGTATTAATGTCGTCTGCACTCATGACGAATCCCTGGAATGCCATCTCTGTTGCGCCGATGGAGCACTTTGCGGCTTTCAATTTGAGGTTGGCAGCGAGGAGAGCGAAGAAGACAGGGGTGAGAAATGAGAAGAGCTCTGGACCGCCACCATGATATCGTCAATGTAACAGCTCACATTGGGGATGCCGCGGAGTGTGGAGTCCATCACGCGTTGGAAGGTCGCGCTGGTGTTGCGAAGGCCGAAAGGAATGCGGGTGAAGGCGTAGAGTCCCTCTGGCATTACAAAGGCGGTCTTAGTGATGGAGTCTAGATGCATGGGGACAGCATGGAAAGCTGCCTTGACATCCAGCTTCGCGAACCATCCGTGGCCTTGCTGACGTTCCTGGATGTCAACGATCAGCGGCATGGGATAGGCGTCTTCTTCTGTGACTCGGTTGAGGTCGTGGAAGTCGACACAGGTCCGCTTGGATCGGTCAGGCTTGCCGATGATGACCAGGTTGGCGCGCCAGGGGCTCACGATGGGGAAAATCACCCCTTGTGCCTTAAACTCCGCGAGAGCTTCCGTGATGATCGGCTCCTGGTGAGGGAGTATAGGACGGACCTTCTGCTTGGTGGGGGTAGCTGTCCCAGTGGAGATGACGTGGAAAGCATCAACTGCCCCATGGGCCGTCACCGAACCAGCAAAGATGTCAGAGAAGTCAAGGAGGTCGCAGAAGTCTTGTTTTTGTGGTTGAAAGAGACGAGGGTACAAGATGTGGTCCCAGCGAGGGGGCAGCGGTGGTGCCTGGGCACAGGTAGGGTAAAACTCTTCTTCGTCGTCCAGGGGAAGACCTTTGCCACACACCTGCTCTCCTCGCTGCCCCAATCCAAGGAGGTTACCCTGTATGCCTGGTTCCGTAGGATCCTTGGTAAGCTTGTGCCATTCCGCGGCCGGGACGTGCTCCGTGTCGAGTGTGTCCTCCGTGGGTACCGTGTTGTGCTAGGAACAAGTTTTTGAATCTTCTTGTGCGGCTTCAAGGAGGGAAAAGGGCTCACTATTCGTGACGGGTACCGCCACCCGGTCTCTGACTATGATGAGGGCGTATTCCTCTGTGTCTATTGCGGATGTGAGTTGCATGAGACCAAGGGAGAAAAGGAGGTTGACCTGACACGGAAGGAGGTAGTCCATGTTCAGGAGGATGTCGTAGGTTCATGCCCTCGTGACCTGAACGTCCACTGGTTCGTGGAGAGACCCCTCTCGCAAGGGAAGCCCATGCACTTCTCCATCCCCATAGTCCATTCCGCCCGCCGCATTGCCGAATAGTCGGCGTGTGGGAAGGACGTGTCCTGTCGCACCGACCACAAGGAGGACGCGGAAGGCAACCGTAGTGTGGGTTGCTCCAGTGTCGATGATGGCAAGGAACTTCCGTCCGCAGATCCAGACCACACAACAGGAGACCTTGTAGTGACGTTCGTTGCGGCGTGGTGGTTCCAGAGGCTGCGGTGCCCATCCCCAGTTCCGTTCCGCTATAATCAACGCTAGTGGTACCTCTCGAATGACTCTACGGGTGTTTTACGTGCTGTGCAACAGCGTGGTGCAGTTCTGAGAGATGCCAACAGCCTGGAGGCGGTGATTGGCCCTGGTGAATTCCTCTTTGAGCTGCGGAGCAAGCTCACAGTGGATGCAAAAGAAATCAAAGATGTTTACAGCGGCAATGGGGGTGGTGAATAGCTTCTCCACTGGGTCTGTGGGATCTGCTGCAGCAATTGGAGTAGTGCGAGGATCAGATGAGGGTACCGTGAAAGCTGGGCCTTCACTATGCGGGGGATCCGCGGGGCGGCGCTTCTCAGCAGAACATACCGATCGGGCTGGGATGACGTCCTACAGCCGGGCTTCAACAGCTTCCGCTCGTTGCCGTAGGTCGTTCTGCATCTGCGCTGCTTCCTGCATACCCCATCCACGGAGTCCGAGCCGGTGAGCACGTGTGATGAGCTCCGCTTCCTCAGGGGTGGGAGACACTTCTGTAGTTTTGTTCTCAGCCATGGAAGAACCCAGCTTGACATAACATGCACGGTCTGTTGAGTTCGGGGTTGGCTGTGGGTTTGGTAGGATGCCTTGGCTAGTTCCTTGTCCCATCTGAGGCAGGCCGGTTGGGGGTGGGCACAGTGGCTGCTGCTGCTGCTGCTGCGGACCTGGCCATGGCTGGTTGTAGTATTGCTGCCATTGTTGGACCATGGGATCTTGATGGACCGGATCAGGGCGCGGAGCCGCTTGTCGGCTGTGAGGGCAGTCGTGGGCGATGTGTTCCAGGCTTTGACAGGTGTAGCAGGCCTTAGGCTTCTGCAATGGAGGCTGAGTGTGCGAGGAGGAGGTGCATGGGTGTCTCTACCCTGATGCTGTCGCATAGACCGCTGACGGGTGGATATGACCGTAGCATCGTGTGCCGCGTCTTGAAGAGAATGGTAGCGGTCAGCGATCATGAGGCTGCTGACCTCATCTGGGAGCATGCGGATGAGGTTCTGCAAGAGGACCCACAACGGGAGGCCTTCTCCCTGCGGGTTCTTGGCCACTGAACCCCAGGTTAGGAACTGGTCCAGGAATCTGCGGATATCGTCATCCTTTTGCATGACCTCCTTCTCCATCTTTCTCCGAGCGTCCTCGTCAGAGGCTTGAAGCGCTCAATGAGGGCGTTGCCGAAGTCTTCAAAGGATGGGAAGGATGTGCGCACATTGTACCAGTCTGCCGCAGCCCCCTGAAGGTGGATTTCCGCGGTGGCGAGGCGGAGGTCGGGTGGAATCCGGCCAATGCTGGCGTAGAGGGTGATTTGCTTGAGCCAGATCCAGGGGTCTTCCTCCGGGACGCCCTTCAAGGAATCAACCGCGGGAGGTTCGTGGATTCAGAGCGGATAAAATGCAGCCGAGGCACGGTGCTGCGGTTAGTCATCAATGCTGTCACAGAATGCGGAGGTGGGAGGGTTGTAGGCTCGGCTGCAGAGTAGCCAGTATGATGAATCTGCGTCGGGGACTGTTCCGTGGGCATGTGAGGGCCTGACTGCGTGTGGCTGGGGCATGTACCAAGGAGAGGGGACTGGCATTGAGGTGGTGTAGGGTGTGGAGAAGAATGTCGTCCCAAGGGGCGGGACCTGGGTCCCTAGCGCCGGCGGTGCCTTCGGCTGCGGCATCCAATAGGCCTGGGCGGCAGGGGTCACTGTTGCGGAGCTGGAGGGAGGCATTGGTTCAGTGGTGGCGGCTGGGGCTGGCGCAATTGGGAGGGAGTGGGCTGCCGTTGTCCCGGGAGAGTGCTTAACTCCTGATATCTTTTGCCGTAGCGAATGTGAGTGGCTTTGTGCCATCGGCTGAGGTTGTGGTGGTGGTGGTGGCACCTAAAGGATCATCCCCGCTGGCATGGCTCCGACTTGGTGCTGCGGGTGGAGCTGCTGGTACTGGGTCATCCATGGTTGAAAGGTTGTTGCGGAGGGTTGCATCATGGGTCTCGCTTGCGCCATACTTCCAAAAGGCTATTGCTGATACATCAATGGTTGGATCCCCAACGGAGGAAGCTGACCCGCGATTCTCCCTTGGACGGTGTCCCCAAGAGGTTGGGTCATCTGTCGTGGCTCAGAGTCCTTGCGGAGTGTTGCACCGTCATTCCTGCCTGTGCCATCGCCACGGACAACTGCGGTTGCTACATCAGCTGCTGCACCCCCGGAGCATGGGGAGGCATCATGGTCCCCGTTTGTATGGCACCCACAACCGCCTGCGACGAGTTCAGCTGCTATTGTGGTGCACCCGTCGTGGGGTGCGACGTCCTCATCCCCGCCTGTGGCGTCCCTGAGTATGGCTGAGAAGGGCTCATCTGTTGTTGCACCGGTCCTGACACAGAGGGTTGTGGCGTCATTCCTGTCTATGCGGTTCCCAAAAAATTGCTGCGGCGGGTGCATCTGCGGCTGTGACAATCCTGTCACCGGGGGTTGTGCCGCTGATCTGACCAGCACCGCTCCTGCGGTCAGTTGTGTCTGGTTCGTTTGCAGCTGGTTCATCCGCGGCTGTGTGGAACCCAGTGCCAGGGAGGATGCCGGTGTCCCCACCTGCCTAGTCCCCGAGAACTGTTGCGGTGGGTGCATCTGCGGCTGTTGCAGATCTGCCACCGGGGGTTGTGCCGATGCGCTCACTTGCACCGCCACTGCGCATTGTTGCGGCAGGGTCACTTCCTGCTGCATGTCGGATGCGGAGGCCGTGAATTCCGCCTACGCGATTCCTACATGCTACTGCGAGTGGGTCATCAGTTGCTGCTTGTCTAGCATAGATGATTCCGAGGTCCCTGATTCCCCAGCATTCATCATCCCGAGCTGCGGATGCATCCGAGGTGGTAAGTGCTACAGCGTCGGATCTCCAGTGGCCGCTGGCTGCTGCTCCCCAGGACGCCGGTAGACCAATCCGCGGTAGGCTCCTAGATTTCCACCAGCGGAGGATTCTTCCTGCGATGGTGGGACATCGGAGAACCATTATGCTTCCAGGACCATGTCCTCCTGTTGCTCCCGACCCTTCTGAGGTTGGACAGATCCGCGGCTGCCATGACTATGAATGCTATCCACTTCCACGCGCTCGCCTTGCGCATCCATGATACGGCGCAAGTGCAGCTGCTCCAGCCACTCGGTCACCCGTTGGTGTTGGGCGACTGGGTCGGAGCCTGGTGAAGAGCTGATTGGGGTGCGGAACAGCACGGGGGAGAGATCCCGGCTGCCTGTGTCGGTGGTGGCTGGGCGCGGCAGGAAGCACCGTGTTCATGATCCCTGGTGCTGCTGTTGCTGGTGTCGTTGCCTAATGTCGTGATGTATGAAGCTAGCCGCTGACATCAACGACTGATCTGAAGGTTGCGTGCAGTCCCGCTAAGCAAATAGCAAGGAACTATCCACACTCACCGCACCATGACACTGATACCCCCAATTTTTCCGCGCCTCAGACTTGATTCGCGCTTACCTTGCTCCACGGTTGCCTTGGTTCGCAGTTTTCCTGCTCCGTAGAACCTCGCTCCGTGCTTACTTTGCTCCGTGCTTACCTTGCTCCACGGATCAAGAGCTTCTAATACAGCTGTCCCTTGCCTGGGCCCTTCCACAAATATTCCTACCGAGGCACTATTCTTGGTCAAAAGACAATTACGCGGACCACAGATCTAGACTACGTGCGAGGACCTTACCGATGGGTGGCACTCCGCGATCAACTTCTTGCTACACGTGGACCCACCACCTTGTGGCTTCCAGCTCCTCTCCGCGAAACCTTGCTTTGCGGCCGTGTGCAAGCAAGGGCCCCGCCGGCAGTGCACTTCACCCCGAGTTTGGTTCCTCGGATGTATGGCCCCGTCATCTACGGGTAAAACACCGAAAGCAAGGATAGGTAGGGAACTGGAGTGAGGAGAGCACAAATAGAGCGGGTAAAATGTCTTTGATAATCGGGGGCAGAGTACATGAAATGTGGAGTTCTGATCCAAGAGAGCGATCGAGACATCTTCTGCTACCGCTACCTAGGCCTTATCTACTCAGGACTCCGCACGACATGTCTACACGCCGTGGGTCTCGTCCCTCACATGTCATCCTCTTTCTTCCTACTTGGACGCCACGCGGTGCGTCTACGCATCGCAGGTCTCATCCTCAAGCACACAGGGGATCATCTTCTTTCTTCCTACTGAGCTTTTCTTCTACATCCGCGGCTCGTGCACACAGACTTCGTGTTCTTCCTTAAATCTTCGTTCTCCGCGGTGCATCCTCCAGGTACTCCTGCTTGATTAGCACAGCGACTCCAGTGGTGATTGGCCGTTGCTCCCTTGATTGCTCCACACGTCCGCCGTTCTGCCTCTTCCGCTTTGATTGGCTTTGTGATTGCATTTCTTCCTGCAGCTCGTCCCTTGTTTCTTTCCCACCACGAATCTTCCCGCCTTTTCTTCCCGCCTCTTTCACTGCTGCCGCGTTCCGCTTCTCCCCCACGTGGTTGCCCCTTTGTTCAAGCGCTTGAAATAGCCGTAGGGAGGTTGCCACAGATGTCAATTTCAACCTGCGGTAGCTTTCCGCCAGGTGGCCCGCCTTCACCGCCAGTGGATTGCGCGCTACCCCATGCTCGACCGCGCTTACCGCTGGAGCCAGCGTACATTGCGCGGAATCCAGTCCGCCAGGGTTCCTCTTCCTGTGCGGATTGGACCCTCCACGGACTGGCGGCAGAAGTCTGCCTGACAACCACTGCTCCGCTTCAGGCCGTGCAAGTACCTCTTGCACGGTTTTTGGCTCCACTATGGCTGCCATGCCGATCCATCTGCCTGTTGCTGCATTGTACCGTTTTGCCGCATTCCGCTGCCTTCGGCTACGTCGCGGTGATTTTGGTGACGCCAGCGGCTGGTCCTGCTGCCGCTCCACGGCAGCTCCGTTCGCGTCCTCAGCCTCCTTTGCTTCAGCTGCTGCATCCTGCACCTTTGTGACACCTGCGTTTGCACCATCACTGTGTTGTGTCCCAGCACGACTGTATTCCAAAGACGCTTTGTCAGTGTCGGTGTCCGTCAGCTCCTCCTCATGGATTAGGAGATGGAACCACTCCCCCTGCTTTGAAGAGTCCACCATGCTGATGTCACTGCTGCTGCTGTTGTAGGTTTTCTCCTCATTGAAATCAACGTTGCGGCTGCTGAAGATATCCTCCTTGCTCACGTTGTAGAGCCGGCATGCCTTAAGCGTGCTCTCGTAGCCAAGGAGGAGACACGGCTTGGCGCGTTGGTCCAGTTTTCCGTCGCGCCATTGTGCCGCCTGCACCATCACGTGCGCCTTGCTCCTGAAGACCTTCAGTTGTGCCACACCTGGCTTGTGCCTGCTCCATACCTCTTGCAGCGTCTTCCAGCCACTCTCCTCCTTTAGCACCGATGTCGGGGTCAGGTTGATGGTGTAGCTTGCCGTACGCACGGCTTCCGCCCCGAAGCTCCGCGGAAATCCCGCGTCCACAAGCATCATCCGCACCATGTTCAGCAGTGCTGATTTGCTCGCTATGCTGCGCCATTAGACTGTGGCAAGTAGAGAGTTGTGTGCTCCCACTTGATACCCCGCTGCTTCAGCCACCCACTGCAGCCCATGTACTCTCCACCTTTGTTACTGTGTAGCGCTTTGACTTTGCAGCCAGTCTGCCTCTCCACCGCGGCGACGTACTCCTTTAGCCGGTCCAACACCATGCATTTATGCTGCATGAAGAGTAGAGTTTTCTGCTATGGTTATCGATGAAGGTGACAAAGTACCGCGCACCACCTTTTGACGGTGTTTTGAATGGTATACACACATTAGTATGCACAATCTCCAGCAGGTCCTGGACGCGCCCCACGTTCTCGTTGAACGGCTTGCGCCTTCCCTAACTCAAAATGCAAGGCTCGCACTTTTTGTTGCTGCATCTGCTCCTGCGTCTGCTGCACTGGTGATGTCGAGGCCACGGACCATGTCGTCGCTTCGTTATCTCCTTCACAACTGCGGGCGACGAATGCCCCAGCCGCCTGTGCCAGAGATCCAGATCAGCTTCCCCTCCTTTGGCCAAGTTGACAGTGCATTCTTGTAAATCTACTGCATCTGCTGCTGCGGGGATCACATTTGTCTCCACCATGTAGAGACCTCCCTTACACTTCTCCTCCAGCACAACTTCACGGCCACTGTCCATGTGCACCACTGCGCTTTTCCTGTAGAAGAGCACCTCATACCCCTTATCCGTCAAGCGACTAACACTTAGAATGTCAGCCAGGCCAGGGACATGTTGCACATCACGGACGACACATAACATCTTCTTACCGTTCACCTCCACCTCCAACTCAACGTCTCCTTGGCCGGCCGCCGGCTCAACTTTGACGTTTGTGACCACCATAGACTTGGCAGATTTGGGTGTGCTCCTTGGCACTAGAATATAGGCACCACCTGTTGGCCCCTTTGAGGTTGTGGATTGTGGTGTTGTTGAGGAGCGCCTTCCTGCCTGGGGCTTCCTTGCCGCCGGCCTTCGCCTCCTCTGGACAGTCGCAGGCCAAATGGCCCTCCTTACCGCAATTGTGGCACGCACCTTTCTTGACGCCCTTTTTGCCGCCACCCTTTCCGCGGCCTCCCTTGCCGCCGCTGCCGCCACCACGCATTTTAGTGACCAGGAACGATGAGGAAACCAAGGCCTTGCCACCACTGTGACGTTGTGCCTCATTGCGGATGTACTCGGCGACTGTGCCATAGGTGAGTTTGTCCTCCGCCCATACACCGAGGACGGTAATGAGAGGACTCCAACTGTCAGTTGGAGCCATGAGGAGGGCCATCGCCTGCAATTGAGAGTCGACCTTCCACCCCACATTGTTGCATTGTGAGGTAAGTGACTCAATCTGCTTTATAGCAGCAAGGATGTCCTCGGCCTCCTCGATCCTCACCAGTGGAAGCCACTTCATCGCAAAGATCCAGTTCGCGAGCGATGTCGATTGGTGGATGGTGCAAAGCTTTTCCCATGTCTCGGCAGCCAATGTGCCACCTTGGAAGTAGCCCCATTGGTTATTGGCGGTAGACGGCAGCAGAAGCATGCGAGCCTCGGTACTTTTCTTTGTGAAAGCCTGCTGCTCCTTGTATGTCGCGATCTTCTCGTCGAGCACCTCCGTGCCCTTCATCAGGTCAAGTAGCCCTTTATGTGCAAGGTAGATCTCAAAGTAACACTTCCACATCCCAAAGCCAGGGCTACCCGTGTACATCTTGATCAGCTGCGACTCAGTCCTTAGCGCCATGATGCGCTTCTGCTACCTGGGTCATCAGACGTTGACAACGACGTTGCCCGAGACGTTCCTCCCGTCCGCTGCAGAAGCCGTGAAGGATTGTGGGCCCATAACCCTTTGTTGGAAATGTGGTTCTAACATGGTCTGACCACGTCCTGAGGTTCACAGCTCTTTTGGCCAGCAGTCTTAGATGAAATGTGCGCTTTCTGGTCGCTACACACTATGTGAGCAAAGTTCTGATGGAATTCAGAAACACCCAAAGTTTGAAGAGCGGGTGGTCAATTTTTTTAGTGCATATCAGGACAAGACCACGTCAGCAAATTTATATTGCTAGTCACAAGCTTTCAAACACACCAAACCGTGCACGATTTGGACCACCGTAGCGTCCGTTACGTGATTCGGAGTACATCATTGAGTCTCTGTCCCTAACAGAGCATTAGCGTGATTGACGGGCGCCCGAAGCGCCCTGGACCTCAATGAAGCACCAGACCGCCATTCCGAAGTGCACATGGCTCCAATAAACCATGGGATATTGCTGCTAGCATCTCCCAAGGGGCGCCTCGGCCATGGTGTGCGTGGTGGGAGCCGAACTGGTCACTGCCGGATCAGTTTTCTGGCCCGTACCAAGTCTGCTCTCCAAACCTGGTCGGCCAGCACCACCTCCCAACTGTGACAGACCATAACTCCCTCAGTTCTTAGCCAATTACTGCCATTCAAATTGTAGCTGGTCTAGTATGTCCTCTAGTTTCTGAAACATCCATACATGCATGAAAACATGAACTATACAAGGATCTGGAGCCATCGCCCCGAAAATGACAAGTCTAGGGCATGGCACGGGGCAATATTAAACAGTTTACCTGTAGACAGAGAAGACATTTCACACCAGCACACCAAGGATCTTTCCTCTAAGGGTAGAGCTTGTCCTGGTTGGGACCCAAGGGTCGTGCCTCCGAGGGCAGGGCTTGTCCTTGGTCCCAGTGTGCTGACTGCAAAGCCAACCGTTGGAGCTGATGAAGGAGATGGAGCTGATGGAGCCGATGGAGTCGATGTGCGCACCTGGAGAAAGGGTACCAAAGTTGAGCAAAGTGTGCCTTACAACTGGTCAGTATGGGCCCATAACCATCTGTCAACCGGCCTAAGGCAAACCGACTAGAAAACAAGGCCGACACAATGGTGCCTGCCGTCCGCTCCTAGCATTTCAGCTAGGAGAAGATATCACCCTCAGAATCATGGTTCCACACAGAGCAGCTCCTAGGAAATCACTTTCCAGGAAGTGTGTCCACTTCACACTTGGTCACTTTCATGCGAGGTGCTAGTCAGAGACTAACTCCTGGGGCTCAGACCAACTAGTGTCTTTGTTATACTGTTCCTTGACTGGACAGCTCGATGAGGAGAATCTAAAGCCACATTGTATGTTTAGAATGAGGAATGAGCCTGGTACATGTAGTCCTAGGCCTGGCATCTAAGGTGTGTGGGTAGTGGCACTTTTGGAGGTGGCCACTCCACACCACCTCACCAGCTTGCCTGTTGGCGCATCCACTGACTGCCATGTGGCACACCCTCCTCATGCATGGAGAAATATCTACAAAACTTTGGCTGTGCAGCAAGGTTTAAAACCTTCCGCCTCACACTAGGGCTCGATCGCAGGACCTGTCGTCCCTAAGTCCAACGTGCTGTCTACAGTGCTACATTGATTGTGCCTCCCTTGGACTTGCACCATGAACAAGATTGGAGGGACTTACTCCAAGGGAAAAGTGCATGCGCAACCTGTCATGTGGTTGGGTTGCTATAGGAGTGGCCAAGGGGGCACACAAGAACAACACTTGCCGCCGCCTTGTCCACCACCTCCCTTGCCCCTGCTTCCACCACCACGATTTTTGGTGACAAGGGACGATAAGAAAAACAAGGACTCCCCATAGCTCTGTTGCTCTGCCTCATTGTGGATGTCCTCTGCGACTGTACCATACATAAGCTTGTCCTCTGTCCATCCTCCCAAGACAGTGATGAGAGGATTCCAACTTTTAGGAAGGGCCATGGGGAGGTCCATCGCCTGCAGCTGTGAGTCAAGCTTCTATCCCACGTTGTTTCACTGTACGACAAACGACTCAATCTGCTGCACAACGGTGATGATATCAACTCTTTCCTTGATTCTCAACGTGAGGAATCACTTCATCCCAAAGTTTTTTCTTCACAAGCGACTTGGATTGATGAATGATGCAGATTTTGGCCAAGCTTTGGCTGCCGTCATGCAGCCCTGGAAGTAGACCCACTGCGATTCAGCCGTGCCGGACACTAGCAGCATGAAGGCCTCCGTGTTCTTCTTTGCAAAGGCCTCCTTCTGCAAGTCAATCGCAGTCGCTTTGTCCATGACTTCCGTCCCCTCATGACCTGCAGCAGCCCCTTATGTGCGAGTTGGAGCGCAAGTGCCACCACCATAGTCCAAACCCAGGACCGCCCGCATACTTCTGGATGGGCTGCATTTCCTTCTGTGCCATTTGCACAGTCCTCTATTCTGGGTCCTCAGATTTTGATGGCGACATCGTCAACGACAACAATCCCATCCTACGCAGAAGCCGTGAGCAATGTGAAGACTAGTTAGAACTGTGGGTCTATAACCCTTTGGCAGAAAACCGTGTGGTGGTAGTTCCAACGTGACCTGACGGATCTTCACTGTGTTGAGGGCTTTGTTTTGTGCATTTCCATAGTCTAAGCATGAGCTTTCTGGTCGCCTCAAGCCATGTGTGTGGGCGTTGGACAGAGTTGTGAGGAGATCACTTTTGTGAAGACAATAATGGCATTTTTTTTTAGTTTTTTTTACATGGACATGAACTGAGGAGTTGTTGGGCTAGTCTCAAGCTTCTCAATGCACCAAACCGCCTGCGATTCGGTTCACCGTAGCTCCTGCTACATCAGCGGAAGCGTGACACACCAATCCAGCCGCTCATGTAGCGGTGCGTGTGGTGCCTGTCCGCCAAAGCGCCCTCACACATCAAGGACCCATCAGAACGCCTTTCCGGGGGCACATATGTCCCTACACATAGTGGGGTTGCCCCCTGTGCTTTTGGGGTACGTTTCGATGAGTTAATCATCGAGTTTGGTGATGGGGATTGACAAGGTTCAAAACCTGTCCGCAGACCTGCAGTCGGAATTTGGACTGTCCCTTAGTAACAAACTGTAGTACTGAGTTTTGTACTGATTTTGCCTTACATAGCTTGCCTGATTCTTCACATCAGATATTGCAAAATGGTTTTGAGAAGCCCCCCAGTGTACAGAGGTAGTGCATATGGAGAGTGCACTCGAAACAAGTGGCAAAGTGCAGTTATCACACACGCAGTGTACATCCAGATAGTACTTCCCCTTTTTAAACAGCACACCATATACGTTAGCAATGTAACATCGCCTTTGAGATAGAGAGAACCTAGATGATGCGAAGCTTGAAACCCAAGCTGTCTAGTGTCGTAAGGCCCCAATCCGCCAACTTCCAGGTGGCAATTTACAGATGGAGATGTTGTGAAACGTTATGTGCGCAAAGTCTGAAACCATGTCGTGCTTATGACTGACCGGTTTACAAAAAAGAAAACAGTTGGAGCTGATGTTTGTTTCAGAGCTGAAAGAGGAATCTTATCTTCAAGGCTGGAAAAGGGAAATTAAAGCATGTTATCTTGTCTTGGCCGAGAGTTTCACAAGTCTGAAGACCAGTAAAAATAGAGGTTATGCCAAACAGCCTACAATGACTATACTGAAACCTTATAGGCAAACAGAAATTTTCATTATCTTTTGTAACTGGCTGCTAATAGGTAAAAAGTGCTGAACGCTAAGCAAAAAGCTTCCTCAAAGTTGCTGTCCTCCTGCCCTGCTGGTACCTACCGTACTCTTGCCAAACACGACAAACTACATCATTGACTGCAGACTGTTGAGAAATATTCGGGATTGTACTATTCCCAAACCTTGAATCAGCATGAACAATGGACATTGCAGACCATGTTGAACACCGAGTGTGTGATATGTATACTAACAATATGCACTTTCTCGCCAAAAACAAGCGCACTAACATGTATACACTATGTCTCACATTAGGGGGTGTGAGCGAAAGAATGGCGTCATCCTTGGATTTTTACGGCAATAAGGTTACCGCAACGACGGGTTACCGGAACGACAGCCTAGCGAGAAGCCAAATGTGACAGCCATCATCTTTTGACACACGATCACAGCCTGTTAGCCGATTGATTGGCCAGATCGTACAATGTGAACTCTTCCCTGGAGCGAGGGCCATATGCGTCTCGATGGATATGCTTGGCAGAGAAAATGTAGAGACGTTTAATAAAAAACGTATGACAATCACAGGGAAGACAAATACAGGTCAGATCTTAAAAGGGAAATTTAACCTCCTGGAACCAAAAAAAAAAAAAGAACAAAAAAAGACAATTTTGAGAGGAAAAACAATTAAGAAATACTAAATGTGTTGAAAAACAGAGAATTGAATAGGACAAAAGATAGTGAGTGATTCTTTCTAAGTGGGAGAAACACTCACTCACTCACACACACACACACACAAACACACACACACACACACACACACACACACAAACACACACATACACACACACACACAGACACACAAAAACACACAAACACACACACACACACACACAGAGGGAACAAGAGAGAGAGAGAGAGAGAGAGAGAGAGAGAGAGAGAGAGAGAGAGAGAGAGAGAGAGAGAGAGAGAGAGAGAGAGAGAGAGAGAGAGAGAGAGAGAGAGAGAGAGAGAGAGAGAGAGAGAGAGAGAGAGAGAGAGAGAGAGAGAGAGAGAGAGAGAGAGAGAGAGAGAGAGAGAGAGAGAGAGAGAGAGAGAGAGAGAGAGAGAGAGAGAGAGAGAGAGAGAGAGAGAGAGAGAGAGAGAGAGAGAGAGAGAGAGAGAGAGAGAGAGAGAGAGAGAGAGAGAGAGAGAGAGAGAGAGAGAGAGAGAGAGAGAGAGAGAGAGAGAGAGAGAGAGAGAGAGAGAGAGAGAGAGAGAGAGAGAGAGAGAGAGAGAGAGAGAGAGAGAGAGAGAGAGAGAGAGAGAGAGAGAGAGAGAGAGAGAGAGAGAGAGAGAGAGAGAGAGAGAGAGAGAGAGAGAGAGAGAGAGAGAGAGAGAGAGAGAGAGAGAGAGAGAGAGAGAGAGAGAGAGAGAGAGAGAGAGAGAGAGAGAGAGAGAGAGAGAGAGAGAGAGAGAGAGAGAGAGAGAGAGAGAGAGAGAGAGAGAGAGAGAGAGAGAGAGAGAGAGAGAGAGAGAGAGAGAGAGAGAGAGAGAGAGAGAGAGAGAGAGAGAGAGAGAGAGAGAGAGAGAGAGAGAGAGAGAGAGAGGGAGTGCAAGATAGATGGATAAATGTACATTCACACACACACACACACACACACAGAGATAGAGGGAGAGAGAGAGGGAGAGAGAGAGGGAAAGAGGTATCCCTTGGTGCTTCTACACCAAGGGAGTGCTGCGCCATCAGAAAGAGACATGTATGGACCTCACCTCCACGCATGAGCGTCACTCGCCCAAGCACTGCCTCTGTGCATCTCAAGCTGCAGAATATTTCTGCCATAAATGTCAAAAGCAACGATGGATGAGCAAGTTTGAAAACGAGACTTGACAGAGGTATCAGGGTTTTTTACCAAGTACCTGAGGGCAGTGCCCTGCATGTTGTTTGATTACTTCACAGCCATAGCCAAAAGGCAGGAAAAATTCTGCGATGTACTCACATTCCCATCACAGATTGTGCACTCTAGCTTTTGGAAAATCCATCCCGTTAGGGTGTCGCTGAGCTGGGGTCCTGAGCTGCAACTGCAACCCCATGGACCTGAAATGGATTTTTGTTCCAGCTGTGTGTTTGCCTCTGTACTCTGAATGGAACACAACAATACTCAGACTACACTATTATTGGGCACTGCTGCAAATGCCTTTTCTGTCATTGTTGTTGTTGCTTGTTGCTGCTGCTGCTACTGCTGCTGCAGCTGCTCCTGCTTCCGTCGGAACTGCCTCCAGCAACTCTTGTATCTAAGGGTCTGCATGCTCCATCCGATCTCCTCCAGCCACACGGGCTCAACTTCCTCAAAGCTGCTTCTGTCATTGCTGCTACTTCTGCGGATGCTGCTGTTGCTGACTGTCATCCCAGCCCTCTTGCACTTATCAGACACGGCCCTTACGGAGGTGACTGGACTGCTGGCAGCGCGATAATCACCAAAGGTGCCCTGCCACCATCTGAGGATGGTGCGATGATTTCAGGTGCTGCCCCCATCTGGCCCTTCCCTATGTTAAATCAGTGAACCCTATCCTTTTAAATAAAAGCACTCATTTTCAGTTGAGAACCTGCGTGAAGGGATGTCAATTCTGCTCAGGATCCCAAAGTCTGTCAAGGATGCTCTCAGACTTGGGTCCTGACAACCCAGTCATGTCGTTCGCAATGGCCCAGGCGTACATGTGCAGGTGGTGACCACATTTTGATGTCCAGAAGAATTCCTTGATACCAGTACTCCTCCATGGATTTCCAATCACATGCCAGTAGCTCTAGCTCCTTGTGTGACCTTCCGTACGAGAGGGGAATATGGGAGTTTTCTGTAATCATGTCCATGGACAGGTCCATTTCCACGTGGATCAGTATTCACCTTCTCTCTCCAACAGTCACTGTCACTCTCCTCCTCACTCTACATATCCTCATCATTGCTAAGTGCTGCCACAACAGTTGGACTTTTCTTCAAGAACAGGCTCCCACGTTTTTTCTGTAGGCCTTGACATAGTTTCAATTGAGAGGTACTATGCAATGCACTTCTCTTGGAGAGAGCATCCCGGGTGTTGTCCTGGTTGCGGCATGAGGAGGGGGACAGTTGCGCTTGATCCACCACATTGCTGTGGTTGACCCGGTGGGGGTTTAAAAGATGTACCTGATGGCAAGATTGGGAGGGGTGAGATACAGGAGATGAAAGATGATGGATGAAGTCAGAGAGGCGGGGCGAAGGTGGAGGGCAAAGAAGCAGCCAATGGACAAGGCCTTGGTCAACAGATGCTGTCTGGAGTCAAGGGTCGAGCGAAGTGGCCGAAGTGAAGTGAATGGCCTTTGGCCATGCTCGTCCTCCCTCAGCTCTTGGGGGAGAGCCAAAAGAGGATGATCACGGCCAAAGGTTGGGGCCAAAGCACAAGGTACTAGGATTAGGGACCAGGTCCAGGACGATGGATAAATGACCAGGAAAAGGGTGAATGACGAGGGAGGAACGGAAAGGACAAGTCAATGGGGCAGCGTGCAACGGGTGAGCCTGCTGATGGACAAGGGGTAGTGGACGGAGTCAAGGCCGAAAGGAAGCAGGGGGGAACCAGGCTACGGTCAACATCGATGGCAAGGAAGAGGGGAAAAGGAAGATGAAAAGTTTGGCGTGGAGGAACATGAGAGGAGGACATGGCCGATGGATGCAGACGAGGGGCGAGGACAACGGTACATCAAGGACCAAGAGACAAGGGATGTAGTCAAGGAAAAGGGCATTGATCAATCCAGCAACAAGGTTGACGTGATGAAGGACGAGCGCTGAGGGCTGCTGTGTCCCAATCTAGCTACAAAACCACGACTGAATCTATGTCGTGAAACCTCACATACATGAAGTGGAAACAATGGAACTCCTCACCACTCCTCACCTATAAAACTATCCATGCTTCATTTCATGGCATCTTTCTAGTACCGAAGGGCAAGCCAAGGAACCTCATGCTCTAGTCCTCCATACACGCAGTTCTGATTTGCCTTGGAGTGTTTGCACGGCATAAAAATAGGGTGCAGCTTTTTATTGAAGTAATTTACAAATTCCATTGCCACAGTACCAACCATCCCGCCCATGTAACTATGGACAAAATTCGAAGCGTAAAGTTCATAGAATATCAGTTCATCATTATTCTTCACCCACATTACATCAAATAAAGAAAGCACTGCCACAAGAACCTTTCACACTTTCAGTAGTCTTTAACTCCTCCTCAACCCATACTTGTTCAAGTGCATGTTTCATTGTACAATCCCTTTCGAAAGAAGCAGACGTTCAATGTCCTTCTGGTTGCATATCCTAGCATAAAACAAGGGGGTACGACCTAACCTGCACCTAACGTTGGCATCTGCCCCATTCTCCAGCAGCACTGACACAACATCATACCGGCCATGCAAGGCAGCCCAGGACAGAGCCCTCATCCCCATATCATCTCGGGCATCCACATCAGCCCCATGCTGTATGAGAAGCTTTGCTACACCCGTCCTCCCTTCAATTGACGCTTCTTGCAGCGGTTTCCTGTTGCAAAAGCCTTGGTTTCAACATGGGCACCCACAGATAGACGCAAAGATGCAACATCTGTGTGGCCTTTGTGCGCAGCTGCACAAAGTGCCTTACCTATATCCTCCACTCCTTCAGCGTACAGCAGCTTTATAGCTTCAAGGTGACCAGCACCAGCTGCCCAAACAAAAGTGCATTGGACATCCGCATCTTTGCTCACAAGAAGGGACACAACGTCTCTTTTCCCGCAACTGCAGCAACAGAAAGTGGAGTGCTATCTTGGCTCGCCCTCAGTGGCCCTGTTCAGGTCAGCTCCACATCTAGCTGCAAAGGACACAACCGAGTAGTTGCCAGTCTCACATCCCCACATCAGTGCACCGTGCAAGTCAGCTCCACCTGCCTCCACCAACATCTTTGCAACAGACCACTTCTCATTTTGCAGCGCCAGTAGCAGTGCGTCTGACTTTCCATCTTCATTCTTGATGCTGACATCACCTCCATGTCCAAGAAGGCTCTCCACAATGTCAACATGACCACCAACACTTGCCAGCATGAGAGCTGTCTCTCCACCTCCTCTGTGCACTTTCTTGCCTTTGTTCTTCTTTCTTCCTCTCATCATCCCTTGCCATGTTAATGTTCACATCACCGCCACCATCCGTCAAAATCACCCTCACCACAACACCATGTCCTTTCTCAGCAGCCTTCATGAGTGCAGTAAGCCCATGAGCCAAACTCACCACACTCACGTTGGCACCAGCCTCAAGCAACAGCCTCACTACACAACTGTGCCCTCTCTCAGCAGCCAACATGAGTGGCGTCTCTCCGTTGATATCACCCAAGCTCACCATCACACCATTTGCACCCAGCAGCAGTTTCACAACACCCATATGTCTGCCCCAGGGATGGCAGCGGTACTACCGATACCGCGGTATACCGCGGTTTCGTACCGCGGTATTGCGGTACCGCGGTACCGTTACTTTTTTGGCGGTACCGGTACGGTATCGGTACTGACCTTGAGGGGTACCCCTCTTCTGTACCGCGGTACCGTACTGCGTTACAGTACCACGGTACTTTCCAACTATGAGAAAAAGATTGTATTGAAGATTAATTTTTTTAGCCTGTTGTGCACTTTTGAAATGGATTTCAGAGTTACTTCAGACTACGCTTTCTGCGGTCGTCTATTTCCACACTAAAAAAATAGGTTTTACATTCGACGGTACAACATGTACCGCAGTACAACTGAAATACCGCGGTATTTTACTCATACCGTTGGTAACGCGGTACCGGTACCGGTATCGGTAGTGACCTGCCAGAAAAGTAGTATACCGTGGTATTGAGTACCGCGGTACTCGTGTACCGCGGTACTTCTGTACCGCGGTACTCAATACCGCGGTTTACCATCCCTGGTCCGCCCTCAGCAGCCAATGCAAGGGGAGTTTTCCAGTCGTTGCTTTTGCAGCTCACCAAAACAGCTGGTGAGGCAAGCAGGACTGTAGCCACAGCCTCATGGCCCTCTGCTGCAGCCATGGAAAGCGCTGTCTGTCCCGCCTCACCATCTCTTGCTCTCACGTTAACCTTTGAGTGTTTGAGCAGAAGTCTCACGACGTCAGCATGGCCAGCCTTTGCAGCCGCCATGAGGGCAGAGGTTCCTCCATGGTGTTGTTCACTCACATGGAAACACTCACATGGAAACACTCACACTCACAACCACTGTCACTGTGAGTGCGAGTGTGAGTCTGACTGTGAGTGCACTCCGACCCATTCAGAATGGTCTTCACTCTCTCCACATTGCCTCTCCCAGCAGCCTCCACTAGACTCCAGCCTGAAACACAAAAGAAGACAGAGGAGCGCAACAGAACGGAAAGACGGTGCTGAGTACTTATGTGTCTTGAATCCTCACGTGATTCGATGATCTTTATCACTCTACCACAGACTTTTTCTGCTTTAGGTCACAAGATGCAGCCACTCCCTGTGGCGCACCACACGGGTGCTTTTTGAGGGGAGACCACATCCTTTCTTCCTTCCAAGTCTCAGCTCTTGTCACTGAAGCCAGAGTAGATTCGTCGCTCCTCTCTCATGGGACCGCTGTCAGTGAAAAGAGCCCACCGGGGTCTACGACATCCATAGTGTTGCAGACTACCCCATGTCGGTCAAGAACAATGGAATGGACTGGAACTGTGTTGCTGCGTTTGCACTTCACCGGTCACAAACGGAGTTCCCTACCCTGCTCTCCAGCCTCCCCTCCCCCTTTGACAGCGACTTCTACAACTTTGAAACGGGTTGCTTCAGCACTGTGCAACAGCAGCAGCAGCAGGTAGACTCTCACAGCTTGAGTGCACAGCACGCACGCTCAGCGCGACAACACCACATGTAGCCCCTCTGTCTCGTTTTGTGTGTAAGTGCGCAACAGCTCACCAATTGTTGGAGAATTTTAACGTGTTCCACCAGCTGCAGCTTGCTCAAAGATGGCCAAAAATATCCTCGGCTAAGGCTCAAACTCAAAACTGGGACCTCGTCGATTTTCTGGAAATTCTGGACAGAGACTTGGTCGTTTGAGCAATAAAATTTGTGAGGCACTTAAACGGCTATCTTAGGAAGCGTCAGATGGCTTGTTGGAAAGCTTAGGAGTTGTAGAAGATTCCCTCAAAGTTTCCGCATCAACGGTGAAGTGTACAATAATTGAAACTGCTGCAAAGTGAGGGTGGTGCTTGTAGAAAATTGGAATGAACACTTGAAAAAATCCTTGATTGAAGACTTAGAAAACTACACAAGGAATGAGTGCCTCATATAGTTTGGCACACTATAGTACATGGAGACACTCTAGCACACACAAAAAAAACATTAAACCTTGCCCAAGGCACAGGCTTGCCCCATGTGGTGGTTGAGGACTTCGCTTCCACCGTTGGCGGTGCCTTGGTGGTGTTGGACCACCCCAAACCATCCACACATGGTAGTAGGTATGATCTCAAGCTGAATCATACACAAAATGACACAAGAAACAGTGCCCCACACCCTAGATGCGGTTGGAACCGCTCACACTCTTGCCCTATTGGCAAGTGACACGAGAAAATGCTCAAAACGCGATTCGGTGGAGTTTCGCGTCGCATGTGCACGCGGTTTGGGCACTAGGCGCGCTGGCGGGGCCGTGTCGCGGATTTACCGGTGAATTTGTTGACTTCGCCCTGGAAATCAGTCGCGTCACTTCTTCCCCTCGCACGACTGTCAAAATCGTGGTCCCCATGCCACACCTAATTTGCGCACATGTTAACAACTCCCTAAGCGCAGGTTTGCGCCATCCACAGTCACCAACCGGTCTAGTTTGGCTGTTCACGTGCGAACCAGAAAATCTGTTTTGCATATCACACACCCACAAAAGCAAAAAAAAATGGACAGTGGCACACACTTGATTTTCTCTCCCGTCCATTGGAGAGTGCGGCCAAAACTGCCGGCTGGGGCCAACTCGCCCGCTTGTCCGGTCCTTGCGCGTTGTCGCGATGCTTGGACCGCGCAACCTTTTTTTTTTTCTTTTTTTTCTTTGTTGCTCAACTCAGCCGGCGGCCACGTGCGGCCATCCGCGTCGGTGGGTTTCGCTACTCCGCCAACACTCCCACTTGGCGAACACTCGCCGACCGCACAACAAGGGCTAGAAGCTAAAGAGACAATTGTCACAGCACATGAACTTGTAATCTGCAAGTTTTGGATCTTCGGCTTCATCTTCATTCTTCTTGCGTGCGACGTCCAACGGCCACTCGACTTCCATATCACTTGGGATGTCAAGATCAATGTCGATGTTGATGCCGACATCACCAAGGAGCGTGTTGAGCCATGATATGTCGGTGGTGCTCAACACGTCAACCATGGGCTCCGCCTTGACGTCGTTCGCCGGCACACGAGCCTTCTTGTCCTTCGCGCTTCGGATGCGACCCACACTCTTGGCCGCTCCCACTGCTACAGTAGTTTTCACGCGTTTTGGTGGCGGAGGTGGAACATTCCTTGCTTTGGTGCGGACGCCCTTGACTGCTCCGCTCCGTGGCACCATTGGCAATCCATGTGGCTTCTACAATGCCACAGCCGCTACCATCGCTTTGCCTTTGCCAAACTGCTCTGTGGCTTCCTCATTCGCGCCGTTGGCTTCCTTGGCCTGCTCATTGACCATGAGACTTGGAGGCACAAGGGATGGAAGCACAATGCCAAGCACGTCAAGCCCCGTTGCTCCCACTTTCTCTCCACATCCTCCAACACCATCCGCCGAGGCCGCAACACACTCCTCCGGCGGTGCCACACAACCACACAAGGGGTAAAGATCCCCCTTCACGAGGTGTCTCACGCACAACAACTCCCTCCTTCACAACACAACACCCCTCCTCATCAAACTTCACCGTACATCCCTTCTTCACGAGCTCGCTCACCGACACGAGGCTCTTTGTGAGCTCCGGAACATACAACACATTTGTGAGCTTCACACTCCTCACATCCTCTCCCACCATCACATCAATGCACACCGTGCCTTCTCCCACTGCGGCCAACACCCCGTCATCCCCCAACACCACATCTCTCCGGGGAATGGTCTCAAGTACCTCAAACCATCCACGATGTGGAGTGAGGTGCTGAGCGGCTCCCGAGTCCACGTACCACTCGTCCGGGGCTTTGGTGTCGACACTTGCCGCGAGCACAAAAATCTTGTCGGAGGCGGGAGACGCCCGCACGGCCGATGAGGATGAGGAAGACAAGGAGGAGGTCTTCCACTTCGCGCACTTTGCCTTCCACGCGGCGCAATCGTGAACGAGGTGGTCGGTGGAGCCGCAATGGAAACACGCTCGGACGCCAATGCCCGGTGGTGCACCGACGGCTCTCTTGTTGCCTTCCATCTTCGGGTATACGTACGTGCGGCTCACGTATGCGGCATCCTTGTCACTCTCATCACGCGAGTGCCGGCGCATCTCCTCATGGAGAAGCTTTGTGGTAACCTCTTCGAGCTTGAGGTCGCCCGACTGCGCCTCCAACGCCACCACGAGGGGTTGGTATGACTCCGGGAGCCCCTCCAACAACGTGAGGATGATCTCGTCGCTCCCGACCTTGGCTCCGGCGGCTCCGAGCTGCTCCGCCAACTCCTTGGCGCGGTTGATGTAGTCCTGCATCCCTTCGCCCGCACCCATGCGAAGCTTGCGAAAACAGTCCCGCAACATCATGCGATTCGCCACTTCTCCTGCCTCGTACACCCCACACAATGCCTTCCAAGTGTCACACGCGAGCTTGTAAGGCCGCACATACGACATAAGCGGTGGCACAATGTTCATCGCAAGCAACATCAACGCCTTCCGGTTGTCCTTCACAAACCTTTCCGCCCTTTCAGCAGCTGCCCCCTCTTTCCCCGCACGCCCTTGCGTCGCCGCCGAGGAAGAAGTTGATGCCGCCCCTTGTGCCGATGCCGCGCTCGCATCCGGCACTTGCTCCGCTCCCGTCACGACTTCCCAAATCCCGCGCTCCTCGAAGACAAGTTGCATGCAGAATTTCAAATTGATGAAGTTCGACGCACCCACGAGTTTGTCCACCACGTGGAACTCCTTGGTCGAAGCGGCGGCCATGACTGCGGCGGCGGTAGCTCCCGTCCCTCAATTGC
>SZWC01000516.1:149645-184565 GCA_023375785.1 Penium margaritaceum
CCTCCTCCCCCCCATCCCACTTGAGACCAGCCCCTCGCCCCTCCTCTCTCTATAATCCAAACCTACTACCAGTTTACTCCCGTCTCAGTCCCCCGGAATTGCGGGCAAATAAGCACCCGCTTGATAGCCTTCGCCCACCCTCCAGACCTTCTCGGCCCCAACTAGGCATTCTCCACTTTAATTGCAATGGAATTCACTCCCGTGAAAAACAATACCTCATATATGAATTCATGCAAGAACATGCCACCCACGTCCTCATTCTCACCGAATCCCATCTCACGCCAGCAGACGCACTTCAATACTCCCAATTTGATCTCCACCTATGCCACTTTCACACATTATCCACGTCTCCCTACACGGTAGGCATCAGTGTCTTTTACAAAAGAACTCTAAGTGTCTCCAACATTGTTGAACTTATCCCCGCTCGAGCATTGTCTTTCTCCCTCCTCTGGCTTAACACTCCGGTAATTATCTCGGCAATTTATGCACCTGCCCAGGCACCATCACGCCCCATGTTCTGGGAATCTCTCCATCCTAAACTTCGAGACCACCCCCCCCCCCCCCACATCCTCATGGGCGATTTCAACTGTGTGACCTCTCCCCTGGACAGACAACCTCCGTCCCTTAACCCAGATTCTACTCTACTCACCACCCTCCTCGAATCTCTCTCCCTGCAAGACACATTCCGTACCATTCACCCAGACGCCCGCCAGTACACATTTATGGCTTCTCCCTCCCAGACCCAAGCCCGTCTCGACAGACTATACCACCCCCAGTCGCTGCCTCTCCCTATCCATCAAATCTTCCACCTTCCCCTGTTTACCCGCATCTCAGACCACACACAAGCAATTTCTCTCTCCCTCCCCCCCCCGCCACACCTCCCTCACCGCAACAGCCCATGGAAACTAAACACATCCCTCCTATCCCGTCCTTGGGTCAAACGAAGACTACCTACCCTATTTTGACAAACTTGGCCACTATCCAAGGCTGAATTCACCCGACACCTTTGCCACTATAGTCAAGAAGAGGCCCACCGGAAAAAGAAGACCATCTCACATTTAGAAACTTCAGTCACGCACCTTTCCACTGCCTATGTACTTGACACAGACACACACATCCTCTCCAGACTCACCAAAGCCCGATCCCAACTCCAAGCCTACTACTCCGACAGAAGGACCTCTCATCGTTGCATGTCCTCCTATCGATGGAATGTCGCAGGCACCATTCCTTCCCCCCTTTTGTTGTCCAAGGGTTGGGAGGTTTTTTTTCCCACAAAAACCTCCCAACCAGATTCTCGGCCTCCGCGACCACACCGGTACTATCTGCACCTCCTTTGACGAGATGGCCTCTATTGTCCACCGCTTTTACGCCCGCATCTACCAAGCACCAGACACCACGCTAGACTTCTCTCCCTTTCTATCTCACTCTCGAACAAGAAAACTTCCATCGGACATTTACGCCTCCTTGGCCGTCCCCATCACAACTCAGGAGATCTCAGAGTCCATCCTTTCTCAAGAATCTCATAAGGCCCCCGGACCAGATGGTCTCCTCGGCGAATTTTACAAACATCTTCTCCGAGACATCTCTGACCAACTTCTTCCCTACTACAATGGCCATCTCCACAACGTGGACACATCCACAGACTTCACCTCCTCCATCACCACCCCGATACCCAAAAAGGGAGACCCTTATGACATCTGCGCCTACCGCCCCATCTCGTTCCTCAATGTTGAGAACAAAATGCTTGCAAAACTACTGGCTACCCGACTAGCCAAGGCACTCCCCTGTCTCATTCATGAGGACCAGACCGGCTTTGTCTCAGGGAGGTGCATCTTGCACTCTCTCCTCCAACTATATGATGTTCATCACTATGCCACCACCACTCAAACTCAGATGTACTTTCTCTCTGCAGACTTCGAAAAAGCTTACGACTCGGTAAACCGCCAATACCTCTTCTCCGTTCTCTCCCACTTTGGCATTCCCCCATCATTCATTCGCTGGGTCCAGCTCCTACATTCCAACACTGCCACACGCTTCCTCCTTAATGGCACACTAATGGAACCTCTCGTTTTACACTCAGGCGTACGACAGGGTTGCCCACTCGCTCCCCTCCTGTTTATATGCGCATTGGAACCAATTGCAGACATGTTCCGCTCTCGACTCCTGGGAATTCCAACTCCCCCCAAACCAAAAATCCTTGTCGGTTATGCCGATGACGTCACCCTCATTCTCACCTCCACTCGTGAGGTATCCTTGTCCGCTCAACTCTTACGAACAGCTGCCCGATACACTGGGCTTCGAACCAACTACAAAAAGATCCACCTCATCCGGGTCGGTACACACACCCCTGAACTTACTACGTCGCCTTATTCCTCACCCTCCGAACCCGTCCGTATCCTTGGACATATGTTTAACCCTACCCTTGATCCTGCTCATACATGGAACCCCATTCTCAAACGACTTCAAGCCGCAGTTACCATTTGGGCAAAGTCTAGGGTTCCCGTCAAAACAAAAGTAGTGGCTATTAATTCCTACCTCAACCCAAAATTCCTCTTCTACTCATACATCTGTCCACCCACCCCCCCCCCCCCATCGTCCAGCAACTAGACACACTCCTCTTTAACTTTCTTTCCTCTAACTCTGTACATGACCCCACCGTCACTGGCCTTCGCCTCTACTCAATACTCACTGCCACTACGCTTAGAGTGAAAGGAGGGCTCGGAATGATCTGGCCCTCTCGCATTATTGCTACACAAGCAGCCAAATGGGGCTACGCCTTCTTGGCGCCTGGAGAACAGCAGTGGAAACACACCGCCCTCTTCACCCAAGCCTTCCCCAAAATGGGTCACTTCTTCCTCTCCCACCCTGCAATTTCCAGGATTAAACTCCCCTCTGTCCACCCTAGATGTACCTTTATCCTGAAACAATTCCTTGCAACAAACCCTGATATCCCCCTCCCCGACCCCTTTACGAAGAGCTTGCCCATGAATACGTAGCCTACAACCGCTTTATCTGCAAACCAGATTCCTCCGCATTTGCTGTGCCCACCTCTGAACGATGGTTGCTCCGGGAACAGATCACTCTCGACACACTTTTCACCAAACCGATCTCCTCTTTTTCTGTCGCCCGTCAACGCATTATCATGTCCATCCTCCAATCCCTCCCTTCTTCCTGGACCCGCACACTCCAAGAGGGCCCTTCCTTCACTTCTTCACGACAAATCACTACATACTTTACCATACAAGACTTGGTTGGTCTCCCAAACCCAATGATCTTCCACTTCCCAGCAGATTCTTTGGAGGCCCCCCAAGTCTATCAGATATCCCCTTCCCTCCGGCTCCTTCCCCACCCCTGGGCCCGACCGGGCATGGCACAAGACAAGGCTCTGACTCCGGTCTTCATCGGAAATGATAACCTCTTCATTGGCCTACCAGATCGACCACAAGCCCCAGCATACCGCCTCTCCGGCCCCTCCCCACCACTCCTCCGACTTTACAATCGCCTCCTAACTCCACGCCAACTACACCCGTCCTACGAAGCCAACTGAACAGAAAAATACCCAAACAAGAACTTCGATTGGCCCTCACTTCGCCGTAAATTTAGTCATCTACACTCAACATCTGTTCCAACGACGTCATGCACCGCATATTATTTCGCTCTATCCCAGTTGCGCACCACACTCGCTTTATGAACCCAAATAAACGAGGACGTTGTCCCTACTGCCTTGCTGATGAGACAATTGAACACTGCTTCCTTCTGTGTAATCGATTACATGGCCTCACATTCCATCTTGCACGCTTATACCAAGCCTTCTTCCCGGACTCACCTTCAGACCCCACTGACTTGCTCCTCGGCCATTTTGAACCTCTCTCTTACAACGCTGCTTGGACGGTTATCCGATCTTCCCTCTTCCACCTCATCTGGCAAGAACGATGGGCTCAACCTTATGCCTCTCCGACCCCAAAACTACTTGCAATCTTCCCTGCCACACTACAACACCACACATGGTTAATCTCATCCATTTTTACGGCCAAACGCACAAAGAAAGCGAGAATGCGCCTTAAATAATTCGAAAACGACTTTTTCCACCCTATCGGCTTGTGCAACTTTCTCATCATGGAACCTCGGTGTCGTTTGCGCCTCTCCTTGGATTTTACACTATGGTGGAAACACCCCCACCTCTACCCATTCCCACCATAAACCAAACTTTGGGGGGCCGGGTTCAACCCCCGGGCGATTTTGGTGCTGAGGTAGCACCCCCGCCTCAGCCGGTTGTGACCTGGGGCAAAAACAAAAAAAAAACAAGAGGTAGGTGTTGCACGCAAAGCGTGCATAGGGTTACATAGTAACCAAGCAAAAGTATTCATATTAGCATCTCTTAAGAGGCTAAATGGTTGCCCGCAATCCAGACCACATAATGGAAGGTTTGCCATGAGACTTTACCTCGCTTGTGGAAACAGAATGTGGTTGTAAATGGATTGCCAAAATTTCACCCGCATTCGTTCAAACTATTTTTTTTGTTTGCCCTGGGGTGCTCTTAAACATTGCGTATGGTTTGGGCAAACTTTTCCTAATTTACCTCAAGATATGCTGGATTTATTGCAGCTTGTGTGGATGTAAAAGCTTAAAAAGAAAACGACCGAAAATTTAACAAATGCGCTCAACGATATAGTTTTATGTATAACAGTCCACCAACATATTCAAGAAGAACCTCAAAAGGCATTTCTTCTCGTGCTTTCTTGATGAATTTGGTTTCATGTCATGGTGAATTTATTTTAATGAGATTAATCTGCTCTTCTATCGTGAACATGCTAGTTTCACACATCTATGATGAACTTCACCAAAAAACATACCTTTGACAAATGTAGATGAATTTTAAATGTTTCATTATGTTATGAAAAAAAGATGACGTAATTATAGGCAGAACTTAACCTATGTACCTTCTTCTATGATGGTGGTTGAAGTTTTTTTCTTTCAATTGCATTTTGACCCTGTTTGAAGCCGGGTTCACGAGTCACAAGAGTTCCTCATGAAGACCAGTTCCGTAAAACAGGACAAGGTGAGGCCAAGGTTGGACCCTGTTAAGATTTGCGGAAGGTGGATGGGTGAAACTGGACTGAAAACTGGAAGGGCAAGACGTGGCCGGGTGAAACTGAAATATCTGTAGGAATTTGTCGATCACATGGAGAAGCACATGAAGAGTTCCCTGAACCAGCTGCAGGGATGTAGCCACAAGTGTAGACTTGTGGACCCGCAGGGCGCCCGCCCTGGATGCCTTGAGACTAAGTCTGGAAACCAGACCTGGAGCAGACTGCTTGTAGAGCCACTAGCTTGCACTGAACAACGCGCAGGCCTTTGTAGGAGGTGCGTCCCAAGGCACTGGCTTGGAGTGTCAGAGGCTGAGGCTTGAAGATGCAGACTCTGGAGGAATCTGAAGGAATCTGATGATGTCTGAAGGCGTTGTCAAGGCATTATGGACTGAAGAGACTGAGCCCCTTAAGTAGTCCAGGGAGGGCCTCCTTGGAGGCTCTGGCCTTGGAGGTTTAGGTAGTTGCATAACCACCTGGGTGGTTACATAACCACCTGGGAGGTTACATAACCACCCAGGCCAGCTGAAGAGTCACCTGGAAGATGAATGGTCACTGGCAGCCACTGGAGGTTGAAGATGCACAGGTAGTTGAAGGGTCACCAGGAGGTAGTAAGAGGTTGACCAACTACCCTTCAGCAGGAAGCTGAAGGGTCATAGCCTTCAAAGGCCTCCAAGTGCACCTCAGATGTTGTAGAGAAAGGGATTTGAACCTCCCTTCCATCCATTTAAGGAGGTGAATTTTCTGGCCCTCCAAAGTAGATAAAATGCACCACGAGATGCATTTTAGCCAAACCTGGCCATCAAAACTGGGTAAATCACAACACCCCCCCTCAGTTGATGATGGCCGGTGTTGAAGATGATCCTTGATGGAAATGTGGGAGGATCATTGTCTTGAAGACACGTGATGGAGTCGGTTTCGGAAGAAAATGGTACTTCTGTAATGGTTGTCGAAAACCGGACGTAGTCTGTGTCCCAAAGATGAAGATGGCGCGGATTGTGCTTGGTCGAAGGAGTAGGGCCGGGCGCTTAGAGCGAAGTCTCGCCTTTTTTTTTTCTTTTTTTTTTTTTGTTGCCGCGAGATCCGCGGATGTCGCGAGCGAGCCCTCGCTCGCTCCCCCCCCTTTCCTCTCTCGCTATCCGCGGATACTGCGGCCCTCGCAGTATCCGCGTGAAACTGCGAGGGTCGCAGTTTCCAAGGAAACTGCGAGGAAGATGGGGGGCGTCGACCTCGCTCGAACGAGGCTCGAGCGATCGGTCGACCGGCCGCCAGCGAGCGGGCGGTCGAGCGAGGCCGTCGATCCCCGGTCTCCTGCTGGCCGGCGGTTGCTCGAAACCGCCAGATGAGGTGCGGTTGTGAGGGGGAGGTTTGCGCAAACTGCCCCGCCGGCCTCGAAAGACGAAGACCGCGTCGCTTGGCAGTTTTGGTCTTGTAACGGTGCAGTTGTCGAGGAGGTTTACAGAAACGCCCCTTTCATTGGAGAAGAAGCTGAAAAGTTGGCAGGAAGTTGTGGAAACTGCCTGGGGCGGTTTTTCAGGCCGTTTTTTGCACGATGGAGGTAGAAGTTGCCAGTAACTTCCAAAGTAGAGGATGTGGGAGCTCCCACGTCCAGTCATGGTGCACTTGCAGGGTTAGTTGAAGTCCTCCAAGCCCACTATAAAAGCCAAAGACTCTGGCATTTGAAAGCCACCACTCAGAACTGTGGCCTTGAGGCTTGTGAGGCAAAAAATCAAAGATGTAATATTCTCTTGCAGCCGCCCTGTGGAGATGGAGCGATCTTTGTCCTCCGATGTGAGGCGGAGTGAATTCGTGGCCAAGGAAAATACCTTCCACGATGTCGAGATCAACGAAAATTCTCCGTCAGCTGCTGCAACACAAGGAACATCTCCAGAGGCACCACCGACGAATGATTTTCCACTGTCAAATTTTGCCGACGTGGAATTTGACGATGACCACTGCTGGAGGCCTGTTGTTGTGGACGCTCCAAGCGAGAAAAATATTTTCTCGCGTTCTCGTTCACTTCCCGTGCTTCCGGAAGAGGCACCGATGCAGCAGGTGGCGAAAGTGGTGCCCGCAAACCTGGGACAAGTGGAGTCATCAACTCCAATTCTGGCGATGGGTGAAACCGAGTTGGAGCCTTCATGCGATTTCTCAACCGTGGATACTGCTACTCCACGATGGGGTGAGAGACGAAGAAGACGTCGTTCCTTGGCTTCGTTGTACGAAGACAGTACTGCGACGAGCGTTGTGACAATGGTCGGAGATCACACGGATGAAGACACCGCTGGTTCGGTGCCTCCAGGGTACACCGCGCGGCAGTGGGCACGGCTTCGGCGGCAAAGGCAGCTTAGGATCCGCCGATGGGCGAGGGATCCGACAGTGGAGATCCTGTCATATCGGCCGCTCATGATACGAACAC
Organism: Penium margaritaceum; assembly: GCA_023375785.1. Taxonomy (NCBI): domain Eukaryota; kingdom Viridiplantae; phylum Streptophyta; class Zygnematophyceae; order Desmidiales; family Peniaceae; genus Penium; species Penium margaritaceum. Next base: position 157,152 of record SZWC01000516.1, read on the forward strand.
CTCGGAGAGGTGGTGGTCGTGTAGGGTCTTCTTGTTGAGCTTGTGAATTTGTGACGATGGATATTGGCTCCTTTGGTGTAATGTTGACCTTCAAACTCGTTGATACTGATTTTTTTTTTACTGGTGCTCTCTGGGAATATTTTCCAGCTCCACAGGAAGTGGTGGACAATGTCGCCGGCCTTCACAAGGCGAGGAGAAGTGCTGAATGCCTTCATTGGGACGTTGAACATTTGGCAGCACCTTGTTGGCAAGGGGGAGTGGTGCCACCCAGAAGCTTTGCTAGGCATAGCAATCAACAACCTGGTGAGTTGTGTCTGAAAGCGTCGAATGGTTGCGCCATGACTAGCTCCGTCAGCTAGCATTATGTAAAGTGTTGTAGCCGTGTCTGCTGCCGTTACAGACAAATTTGCTTCCGCTCCAGCTTCGTCAGCTGGCAATGTGTAGAGGGTTACAGCCGTGTCTGCTGCCGTTACAGACAAATTTGCTGCCGCTCCAACTTCGTCAGCTGGCCATGTGTAAAGAGTTGCATCCGTGTCCACTTCCGTTGCGGACAAATCTGCTGCCGCTCCAACTTCGTTAGCTGGCAATGTGTAGAGGGTTGCAGCCGTGTCTGCTGCCATTACAGACAAATTTGCTGCCGCTCCAGCTTTGTCAGCTGGCAATGTGTAGAGGGTTGCAGCCGTGTCTGCTGTCGTTACAAACAAATTTGCTGCCGCTCCAGCTTCGTCAGCTGGCCATGTGTAAAGAGTTGCAGCCGTGTCCGCTGCAGTTGCGGACAAATCTGCTACCGCTCCAGCTTTGTCAGTTGGCACTGTGTAGAATTTTGCAGCCGTATTCGCTGCTGTTGAAGACTTATCTGCAGCTGTTCCAGCTTCGTCAGCTGGCAATGTGTAGAACGTTGCAGCCGAGTTTGCTGCCTTTGGAGATTGACTTGTTACTTCGTCAGCTTCTTCAGCTGGCGCTGTGTAAGATGGAGTACATAAGTCTGCTCCTTGTGCCTGCCGTGTGACTTGTTTGTGCAGGCTTTTGATGTCAGCCCCAAACTTGAGGCAGAGATCCCAAAGCCGCTGGGTGAATAGAGATTGGAGTGCAGAGATGTTCAGTGTCTGCTGCACGTCCTGGGAGAGTAGGCTTGTGGTAAAAGCCTGCAATTGAACGCGTTGGAAGTCAGCAACCACGTCCACATTGTAATTGTCTTCTGCCTTGCTTTCCATGATGTTGCACGTATGGTGGAGCCTTTCTTGTCTTCGAAGGCCGTTGCCGTGCTCTGATACCATGTTAAGATTTTCGGAAGGTGGATGGGTGAAACTGGACTGAAAACTGGAAGGGCAAGACGTGGACGGGTGAAACTGAAATATCTGTAGGAATTTTTCGATCACATGGAGAAGCACATGAAGAGTTCCCTGAACCAGCTGCAGGGATGTAGCCACAAGTGTAGACTTGTGGACCCGCAGGGCGCCCGCCCTGGATGCCTTAAGACTAAGTCTGGAAACCAGACCTGGAGCAGACTGCTTGTAGAGCCACTAGCTTGCACTGAACAACGCGCAGGCCTTTGTAGGAGGTGCGTCCCAAGGCACTGGCTTGGAGTGTCAGAGGCTGAGGCTTGAAGATGCAGACTCTGGAGGAATCTGAAGGAATCTGATGATGTCTGAAGGCGTTGTCAAGGCATTATGGACTGAAGAGACTGAGCCCCTTAAGTAGTCCAGGGAGGGCCTCCTTGGAGGCTCTGGCCTTGGAGGTTTAGGTAGTTGCATAACCACCTGGGTGGTTACATAACCACCTGGGAGGTTACATAACCACCCAGGCCAGCTGAAGAGTCACCTGGAAGATGAATGGTCACTGGCAGCCACTGGAGGTTGAAGATGCACAGGTAGTTGAAGGGTCACCAGGAGGTAGTAAGAGGTTGACCAACTACCCTTCAGCAGGAAGCTGAAGGGTCATAGCCTTCAAAGGCCTCCAAGTGCACCTCAGATGTTGTAGAGAAAGGGATTTGAACCTCCCTTCCATCCATTTAAGGAGGTGAATTTTCTGGCCCTCCAAAGTAGATAAAATGCACCACAAGATGCATTTTAGCCAAACCTGGCCATCGAAACTGGGTAAATCACAACAGACCCAACCCAACGTGCAGTCATCCTTTTGGTCTGGCGTCGGACTGGTGATTCCGTACTATCCGGGGTCTGTCCGGACATCTAGGTCGATGTCCGTGATTTGTTTCTCATGCGTCGACCACTTCAGGACGTCCGCGGACGTGGGGGCGCATACAGTACTACAAATTCTTTCACCCTGATTGGTGGATACTGCAGAAAAATGACCGATCCACCAATCACAATTTTCTTGCAGCAGAAACACACAAAAGTAAGAAAACAAAGGGTTACTATGTAACCGATGAAGAACTGAAGAGCGTGGACATTGTTCAAGAGCATCCGGAGGCAGTGCCGTGCGCTCGAGGTGCGATGGCTCACACGTCCGAAGCTGGCTGGTGCGGTGGATCCGTCCGTGTGAATCTCAAGAATGTTGTATGCATGCCGTTTGCGTGATCGCCACACCACACCGCTTGTGTGGCAACGGTCCTCACATGTTAACGGGCCGTTAACATGTAAGGGACGCTGCCAGAGACGGCCAAGCCGGCATGGTTCCGAGTGTTAAGACTGTCATTCTGACAGTATGCGACCCCGGATGTAAGACGACGACAACGCTTCCACATGGCAGCGTCTCTATCATAGTAATGTCCGCTTCGTCGTCATCGCGGCACGGTTCCGAGGGCGTCACGGTCTGAAGGGCGTCAAGAACTCAGTGTGCGACTCATGATATTTCACGACTGCAAATTTCTATCCCATGCAGAAGACGTAAACGACCGCATAGGCATGCGACATGCCGCATGACGCACGGAAGTGGGCTCCGTGGTAAGACGCGCGCTGGACCAGCACGCCAGCACGTCTGGTGGAAAGCATCAGGTCTTGCTCTGCACTGCACCGGGACAGGCGGGCATCAGTCAAAGTGATTACAGCAGCCGGTACCAAGATGCAAATGGCCACCGTGCGTCGTTGGGCGCACGCTTTTGTGCGCTGAACTGCCCGGTTGCTCAGTGGAACCAGGTGGCGTAGGCAGAGAACGATGGGCACGGATGACAGCGGTGGGTTGCTCAGTGAGCTTTTGTTCGTAGACTCGGTCCACTTAGTGATCGTGTCGGTGCGTGTGAAGGACGAGCGATGGAACTTGTGTGGGTCTGCTGCTGTACGGGTTCTGCTAGTAGACTTACAATATGTCTTCCACTCATTGCGAGATAGCCGGCAAAGTGCTCGGCATTGACGTCTGAAATTGTCGTCAAGGCTCGTATCCTTTTGAAGAAGCTAGTCGTCTTCTGTGTATTTTCTTCCCGTATGGGAGGTGCGCAAGGTTTGGGTAAGCTAGTGGCCGACTGTTTTCAAGCAAAGCAACCGTGCATTCACATCTGACTTTGGTGCTGCAGGTGTGAGCCTTGTGGAGGCTGCGCGCAATGGCGACCTTGAGAGCAAGGATGGCAGCGGTACTACCAATACCGCAGTATACCGCGGTTTTGTACCGCGGTATTGCGGTACCGCGGTACCGTTACTTTTTTGGCGGTACCGGTACGGTATCGGTACTAACCTTGAGGGGTACCCCACTTCTGTACCGCGGTACCGTACCGCGTTACAGTACCACGGTACTTTCCAAGTAACAGAAAAACACGTAAAATTTTATTGAAGATTACCCTTTTTAGCCTGTTTTGCACTTTTGAAATTGATTTCAAACGTAATTCAGACTACGCTTTATGCGGTCGTCTATTTCCACACCAAAAAAAAAGGTTTTACAGTCGACGGTACAACATGTACCGCAGTACGACTGTAATAGCACGGTATTTTACTAATACCGTTGGTAATGCGGTACCGTTACCGGTATCGGTAGTGACCTGCCAGAAAAGTAGTGTACCGCGGTATTGAGTACCGCGGTACCAGAAAACCGCGGTACTTCTGTACCGCGGTACTCAATACCGCGGTTTACCATCCCTGCTTGAGAGAGTGAAGGAATACACTCATGCTGAGGTAGCAGGGCATGGCGTTTGCGAGTGGGAAAGTTTTCACGCAAGTGACCAACACAGCGGAGGAGTGGCTGCTCTCATAGCTGCTGCAAAGGCTGGCCATGCTGACGTCGTCAGTACTCTAATTGAAGGTTCGAAGGTCAATGTGAGAGCAAGAGAGCAAGAAAGTGGACGCACGGCGCTTGCCATGGCCGCGGCAGAGGGTCAAGAGCATGTGGTTGCGGCTCTGCTTGCTTCACCCATTATGGCAGTTAACTGCAAAAGCAAGGACGGAAAGACCCCCCTCATGCTGGCAGCAGAAAAGGGATACATCGGCACTATGAGGCTCCTGCTGGGTGCAAATGGTGTTGTTGTCAACTGCAGAGATGTGGACGGAGAGACAGCGCTGACGTTGGCTGCTGAGAGAAACCATGAGGGTGTTGTGAGGCTGTTTCTTGATGCTGGCGCCGACGTGAGCGTTGTAAGTTCTGCTGATGGCCTTACTGCACTCATGCAGGCTGCTGAGAAAGGACATGGTGCTGTGGTGAAGGAGCTTCTGAAAGATGGCAATGGTGGTGAGAATGTCAATGCCAAGAGAAAGAAGATTGTAGTGAAAGGCAGGAAGGAGAGCAAAATTTACGGAGGAGGTGGTGAGACAGCTCTCATGCTGGCAAGTGTTGGTGGTCATGTTGAAGTTGTGGAGACTCTTCTTGGACATGGAGCTGACATGAGCATCAAGACTGAAGATGGCAGCTCAGATGCACTGCTGCTTGCGCTGCAAAAAGAGAAGTGGGTTGTTGCAAAGATGTTGGTGGAAGCAGGTGGAGCTGACTTGCAGGCTGTACTGATGTGGGGATGTAAGAACGGAGTCGTTTTGTTTGTTTTGTTTGCAGCTGAATGTGATGCCGATCTGAACAGGGCCACTGGCAGCGATCCAGGTACCATTCCGCTTGCTGTAGCTGCACTGGCAGGTGATAGCAATGTCGTCTCTGTCATCATCAGCAAAGGAGCAGACACACAAGATCCTTTTGTTTGGGCAGCACGTGCTGGACACCTTGAAGCTGTGAAGCTGCTGTACGAGGAAGGAGCAGAGCTGGATGGCCAGAGTGGTTTTGGTGATGGCGATGTGGCGCTGGTAGCAGCTGTTAACGCAAAGCAGAAGCAAGTGGTGGAGTTTCTCATTTCCGCTGGCGCTGATGTGAATGGACGTGGCAAGGGGCAACGCAGTCCCCTCATGTTAGCAGGTCGCGCCGATCTTGCAAATCTTCTCATCGAACATGGGGCTGATGTGAATGCTGTGGACAGTTCTCGCAATACTCCATTGATTTGGGCTGCACGGACGTGCCCAACTCGCTCAAGTTTTGCTGGAGGATGGAGCGGATGTCAATGTGAAGAACACCTATGGGCGCAATGCTCTATCCTATGCTGTGTTGGGCAAACACAAGGACGTGGAGAACCTGCTTCTTTTGAAAGGGGCTACAAAGGGGTAAACGGACATGATTGGGCTGGGAGGCGTGGTAATACAGCCTCGTTACATCAATGCTCTCATCTTGAGGTTGTGCTCGTGTCCGGCGTCTAAGCAACACACACACTCTTGGAAGTGTGGATACTCTGACGTGGCTGAGGCCTTTCTGTCCAGGGGATTGGCTCAGCCGATTTCAGTCACATGTAGAACCATACTGCATGTGTTGTGAAGGACAGAGTTGTATATGCACAACTTCAACCTGAAGGTTGCAGAAAATTCAGTGAATGCCACACGTCTATGCAAATTGAAGTGACTGGGGGAGCTCGTCCTTGCACTGTTTCATTTTTTCTTATGTTTGGGTTTTTTTTGCATTATTCTTCACATACTGCGCTGAGTTGTAGCAAGTGTTGTTGCCTACATCACATGGAAGTAGTCCCCTCAGTTTATCGTTGACCCTATGCGACACTCCACAACCTCAAGCCGGCTTATGTAGCCTGCTCCTGTCTCATGGCATGGCTTTGGTACACAGAAAACCTGACCACATGTTAGGCCAACAAAGTAGTGATAGAGAAAGGTAGCCATTGCAGCTGGAATTGCGAGGAGAGGGCTTCTCCTTAAATCTGGAGCATAAGGGACGACAGAAAAGACATCAAAATGGAGTTGAGGTGGATGCGTTTTGGGGATGCTGCTGTTGGTTGCCAGTGATTCAGAGTCTCCATTCAGGAGGGGAATGTGTAACATCCCCTATGAACTTCAGTTGCTTCTGTGTTCCAGTGGTCGCATCATGTGTCTTGGAAGCTTTGTCCTAGTAGCAAGTTCCTACAAATGGTGGAGTAAGAAGCTTCACTGTGGTTTGGCTTCTATAAAACGACATCCCCATTCGAATGAGTGAATTAATTTCTGTTAAATGGAAAACTCAGGGGCATCTGTGACCACAGCACAGGGAAAATCAAATACAAACACCACCAAGGTACATGTAGTAGAAGTATGGGAGGGATGTGTCATCATCCACTTATAACAGGAGAAACATGAAGAGAAATAATCCTTGCCCATTGTGCAAACTTTTTTACTATGAAGTTGTTGAGTCCGAAATATGTGGGATAACGAGCACAGTTCATACGTAGGGGCTTTCCTTGACGTTATCTTTGTTACTAAAGTGGTGTAGTCCTCGTGGGGTGCATCCACATAAGGTTACACCTTTCATCTGCAGAAGAGGGTCATACACAAGAGCATGTGGTCGTGGCTCTGATAGCTTTGCTCATGTTAGCAGTCAACTTCAAAAGCAAAGAACGGAAAGACCCCCCTCATGCTGGCCAATGAAAAGGGAAAGGCAAATGGTGTTGTTGGTGAACTGTAGAGAAAGTGGTGACGTTGGCTGCTGAGACTGGGCACAATTGAGTAGCGAAGCCGTTGCTCGAGTCTGGTGCCGACGTGAATTTACTGTCTGGCCGATGGGCTTACTGCAGTCATGAAAGATGTCGAGAAAGAACATGGTTCTGTGGTGTGAGAGATTTTGAAAGGTGGTTATGATGATGTGAAGATCAACGAAAAGAGAAAGAAGATTGTAGCATGAGGGAAGGAGGAAACGGAAGTGTACGGAGGAGGTGGTGAGACAGCTCTCATGCTGGACATGGAGCTGATGTCAGCATCAAGACTGAAGATGGCAGCTTGGATGCACTGTGATTGGTGCTGCAGAAGGAGAATTGGGCTGTTGCAAAGATGCTTTGGGCAGCTGGGGTAGCTGACTTACATCAAGTGCTGATGTGAAGATGTATGAACGGAGTCGTGCTTGTCTCTTCAGTTGTAACTGGGTGTGGCGTTGATATGAACAGACAGCGACCGGCAGCCGACAGTGGTCACCGACAGCCATCCGGATACCTCTATGCTATGTAGCACTGTTGTCTCTCTTCTCCTCAGCAAATGTAGCAGACACACAACATGCTATTTTCTGGGCAGCACGTGTTGGTCACCTCAGAGCTGTTAAGATTCTGCATGCTCAAGGAGCAGAGCTCAATGGTGAGAGTGGCTTTAGTGATAATGACGTGGCAATGGTCGTAGCAGTTCAGGCGAAGCAGAAGGAGGTGGTAGAGTTCCTTCTTTCCGCTGGCGTTAATATGAATGGGTGCAGCATGAAAGTAGACATTTAGAAGTTTTGCAAAAGGTCTAAGTTTTGTATTTCCTACTCTCAGGCGTTTTGCAAAACGTTTAATTTATTTATTTCCTAGCATGAAGCAGTGCAATATTTTCCAATCTCGCACAACGCCTCCGGGGGCTGATGTGAAGGCCCTGGACAGTTTTTGGAATAGTCTTATAAATTGGGCAGCACACAACGGACTTACCCAAATAATTAAACGTCTACTGGATTATGGAGCAGACGTTAATGCCAGGAACAAACACAGCCACAATGCTCTATTCTATGGTGTAGCGGGTGAACACAAGGTTGTGGGTGCTTTTTTCAAAAAGGGCTACAAATGGGTAAGAAAATTACTGAGCTGGGAGGTGGAATGATTGAGGCCAATCTTGAGCTTGTGTGTGTGTGTCGTGCTTCTAAACAATGGCTAAAGCCTTTCTGTCCTTGGGGTTGACTCAGCAGCTTGTATTCTGATGGGAAGTCATTCCTCAAGTGTACTGAGATGCTCTACTTTGACGTACAACTTTCAGTGTAAACACGGCATATGTGTCCTATACAAGTTGGGGTACTTCAGGGGCTAATCTTTGCACTTCTTGTGGGTTTCTACATCTGGTTGTTTTGGAGTCTTGTTTGAAAGCTTCACCTAGTAATGTAAAGTGTTGTTATCCATCTATAATAGAAGCAGTCCCCTCAACCTTTTTTTTTTGTGACCTTATGCCACACTCCAAAATCTCAGGCCTGCTTCTGCCTTGTGGCATGGCCTGGGAAAATGGATGACGTGTTATTCCAAGATGGATGGGATTTTTTATTGAACAGGATGGAGCTTTTCAGCTAGCACTACAACAAATTAATTTGCACTTCTTTTAATCACTGATATCTTTATGGGCTCTTTAGCCTGTCGAAGGGTCGTTTGTACATGTTTCAAAACAATTTTGTGATTGTTAGAGAACATGAAAATCAGGGGGAAATTTAACACATAATGGAAGAATCACCTCTGGAATGCAATAACGGCTAAAACTGGGATAAAATGGAAATTACATAATTTGGTCCTGAAAACGGAGTTCGTACGGAATTGACTACGGTAAAAATTCATTTTATCAAGTGTTCATGTTCTCCACAACAATGCAAGATGTTGTCCAGATTCATGTATAAGGATGGAAAGTGAAGAGTTTGAATTGAACTAAATTTTGTAATGTCTAAAACAAGTAAGGAACGCCATTCGAGATCCTGGAGTCGCCCACCTCCAATTAACAATCGGACGTTTCCGCCTCGAGAGTGAGCGCTACGGGGTTTGTCTGCGGCTCGGGAGTCGGCTGTAACTGATTTTGCGTAGCACTGTTGCCAAAAACGTGTGCTAATCTAGCTTTCAACAGCTAATTTCATTCATGCCCTACCTCCATTCCACCACGTTCGATCTGTAGGACCAGCGAGCCGTGCGCCGTACGATCAAATAGCTCTCGTACAGCAGGAAGGCACGAGAGGTTCTCTCGTACCGCGACTCTCGAATGCCGTTCCTTAAAAACGAGTTTCCTTTACAGACTGAAGTACATCATGCCATTTTTGAAGGAGTAAGGTGGTGGTCCAAGATAAATGCACAGGAAATGAATAACCATAGTTCTGCAGCTCTTCTGTGCTTCCAGTATCCACAGGAATACATCCATGTACCCCTCTCTCCTTCCGATCTGTAGAACTTCTTTACAATGCTTTGTTCCTTTCATCCTTAAGATTATGAATTGAACGGTAAACCGAGAATGTTGTACCTTATGCACCCATGACAAACATGATGGAAACTGGGCCAGCCCTCAGTGAGGTGATCAGGCTCACTAAGAGCCGCCTAGGCAGGACCAACTGTTTGTGAGAGGGAGTTGCAGGTTGCACAGACAGAAATTACGGAAGCAAATGTAGGTTTGAAAAGAACGCGAATGTCTGAATCAACTCTTGAGTGAGAAAGTACATCATCACAACTTTCTAACAAGCCCTTTATATGCCTCATTTGGCTAAGGGAGCACTGAGATCCACTCTGTCAAAGCTCACCCTCTAGCACACTCCTAGCCTAGCGGGATGAGCGGCATTCACCTTGTCACACAAGAGAATTATGTCTCACACGGCCTGCACGGCTAATAATCGTGGACTGGTCCTTCCTTGAAGTCTCTTGGACGTCCTCCAGCCGTGGTTTCTCCTTGAAGGCCGCTCTCAGCCGTCCTGGCCAATAATCGTGCCGCCTTTTGAGCTCAACGCGCTCAGGTCGTCACTTGAACCCAACTCATGATCTCCATACTTTGGAAATCCAAATCTCACTCAAACGGACTCCGAATTGAGTTCCGTAAAGTGCGTTAGAACCTGTGAATAATCCTCTATGCAACTGTCATGCCAGATGATTTTTATCGAGCAACCTATTTTTGTAACCTTCTGGCACTCTCATATCCATCACTCTCCCACTTTGCGAGAATAAAAATCACACAAGTGCGCACTGTCCCCTCAGCTGCTGAAAGCGGTGCGCTGCCAGCGGCTTGGTCAGGAAGTCTGCCAGCATCATGCTTGAAGGGCAGAACTTGATCTGCACCACCTGCTTTGCCACGAGCTCGCGGATGAAGTGGTACCGTAGGTCAATGTGCTTGGTGCGGGCATGAAACTCGGCGTTCTTCGTCAGAGCAATGGCGCTCACGTTGTCACAGTAGATGGTGGTCGCTGTGGTCTGCTGCTGTCCAAGGCTTGCTAGTAGCTGACACAGCCACACGGCTTCCTTAACTGCTTCACTCAGGGCGATGTACTCTGCTTCGGTGGAGGAGAGGGCGACGCACTCTTGCTTCTTGCTCCTCCAACTGATTGCACCTCCCCCGAGCACAAACACGAACCCACTGGTCGACCTCCTTGTGTCCAGGTCACCTCCCCAATCTGCATCATTGTAGCCGATGAGGATGGGGCTGTTGTTGCTGTTGAAGGTGAGGCAAAGGCTGCTGCTTATGTCGAGGTAGCGTAGCATGCGCTTGGCCGCCTCCCAATGCGGCACGCCCGGAATCGTGCAAAACTTGCTTAACACTCCCACTGCTTGGCTGATGTCAAGGCGCGTGCCGACTGCTGCATACATGAGGCTTCCAACTACTGCTTGGTACGACACTGCTTCCATGCGGCTGCTCTCTTGCATGCCGCGGGGAGTCTGCGTCATGCTCAGCTTCGCTCCCACTTCCAGTGGTGTTGTTGCTTTGCGCGCTCCTGCCATGTTGAAGCGCTTGACAATGTCGCTCACGTATGTGCTCTGCGACAACTCCAAAGTCTGCTGCTGCCGGTCGCACTTGACCTGAAGGCCAATGTAGTAATTGAGCTCTCCCATTTCTTTCATGTCAAACCTGGCAGCAAGGGACTGCTTCACATCGTCCAAAAGAGACTTGGAGTCAGATGCAATGAGCAGATCATCAACATAGAGCAAGATGATGACCTGGCTTGCCTCTTGAGTGCGCCCATAGACCGCATGATCAGCTTCACTATGCACAAAGCCAAGGCCAGCCAGGTGCTCATCCATCTTGTGGTACCATGCTCGTGGTGCTTGCTTCAGGCCGTAGAGGGCCTTCACAAGCTTGCACACCAAATCCACCTTTCCCTCCACCACATACCCCTCTGGCTGCTCCATGTACACATCCTCCTTGAGGTCACCATTCAGAAATGCACAAGTCCCACCCATTTGGTGCACCTCCCAGTCCGTAGCAGCAGCAAGAGCAAGGATCGCTGGGATGGATGGGAACTTTGCGACAGGTGCAAATGTCTCATTGTAATCCACACCCTTAGTCTGCGCATACCCCTTTGCAACCAGCCGTGCTTTGTACCTGAGCACCTTACCATCCGCACCACGCTTGCACCTGAAGATCCACTGGCACCCGGCTGCCACGTGGAGCCTCCTCAAGAGTCCAGGTTCTGTTCTTCATGAGCACACCATACTCGTCATCTGCTGCGGCACGCCAATCTGCCGCCTTGGCGCTGCGCATGGCTTAAGCGAATGTGGCTGGGTCATCGGTGACTGTGAGGAAGAGAAGCTCGAGGTCAGACGACTCCGTTGGTGGTGGAATGGTGCACAGGTTCACCAGCTCCTCCAGTGGCCTCTGTTTGTTTGCGAGGCGCTCGGATCGCCTCAGGGGCTTCCCACTGTCCTTTGCACCTTTGTTGAGGTGTGCGGATCGTCGTGGCAGCTGCTGTGCGTTGCTTTGCTGCTCCTCCTCATCAGACTCCGCTGTCGGCTCTTTCTCCTTCTCAGCTCCCTCTACCTCCTTGTCGTTGCCGCTATCACCGCCATCTTCTGCACCGCCCTCTTCTGCTACTGGTACTTCTCCCACTTCTGGTACAAGTGCGGGAGCAAGCGGAACTGCCAACATAGGGCTCCAAGTCCAGCCCTTCACTTCCTCTTGGAAGACCACGTCACGGCTGTGGATGATCTTGCGTGCGGCGAGGTTGTAGAGGCGGTATCCCATTGTGTCACAGCCAAGGAAGACAGCCTTCACCGACTTTGCGTCCAGCTTGTTACAGCTGCCAGCAGGCACGTGCACGAATGCGCCACACCCAAAGACATTTAGGTGCGTCACTTTTGGCTTGCGTCCCGTCCACGTCTCCTCCGGTGTCATCAGTGGCACAGCGCGCGTAGGGCTCCGGTTTTTCAGGTACACGGCGGTATTGACCGCTTCCGCCAAAAAGGTTGGTGGGAGCCCTGCGTCTTGGAGCATGCTGCGAACACGCTCCATGAGCGTGCGGTTCGCGCGTTCAGCCACGCCGTTCAGCTGCGGTGTTCCAGGTGGGGTTACCTCGTGCTTGATCCCGTGTCGCTTGAGGAAGGTGCGGAACTCGTTGGAGAGGTACTCTCCTCCACCATCGGTGCGAAGCACCTTCAACCGCCTGCCACTCTCATTCTGTGTAGTAGTAATCCACACCTTGAAAGCATCAAAGCACTCATCCTTTCCAGCCAGGAACGGCACCCACGTCTTCCTCGACTTGTCATCAATGAACATGAAAAAGTACAACTTGCCGGACAAGGATTGTGATGGCATGGGACCGCACAAATCAGAGTGAACGAGTGAGAGAAGCTCAGTCGAGCCCTTCCCTTTCCCCGTGAAATGAGAGCGGGCTTGCTTCCCTTCAATGCAGCTCTCACAAGCCGATGCACCAGGCTGCTTCACCCCCTTGAGCTCCAGGCCGCGGACCATCTGCTGCATGGAGATGATGGCGCTAAAGCCGAGGTGACCGAGCTGGCAGTGCCACAGGCCGATGTCGTGTTTTCCCTCTCTCGCCACCAACGCTGAGTCGGCTTCCTTCTCTGATGCCACGTAGAGGCCGTAAAGACCGTCCACCTTGTCCGCTTTTGCAAGCACACGCCCCACACTTGCAGAGATGGTGCAGCCACCATTCTCAAAGCGAACCTGCATGCCTTCGGAGATGAGAGATGAGACAGAGAGGAGGTTAGTTGCCAGCCCTGGAACATGGAGCACCCCCTTCACACGAAGTTCCAGGTGCTTGCCCTCAACGGAAGCACAAAACACAATCTCACCGTCCCCAACCGCCATTTGCACATAGTTGTCCCCCATGTACACCCGACGAGGCTCAATGACGGTGTAGACAACGAGCCACTCCCGGCGACACGTCATGTGCCGCGTGGCTCCCGAGTCGATGATCGAGAACAGGGCGGTGTTGTCGGAGACGTGCAGGACCCGGATGGTTGTTACGAATCCACTCTCCCAATGTGCGGCATTCGCGGAAGTGTCGGACTGTTTTCCCGCTCCCACTCCAGCCACAAGGTCCACCTTCTGCTTCCCGCATTCGCGCGCCCAATGGCCCGGCTTCTTGCAGTAGTGGCAGTTACCCTCCTTCTTTCCTCCTCCGCTGTTGCTCCTGGTTGATGTAGCACTGCCCCCATGACCAAAGTTGGTGATGAGAGCGACGTCCAGTCCGCTTCCGCCCTCCTCTCCCTTGCGCCGCTCCTCCTCAAACAGCAAGCTCTCCTGCACATCGTTGAGGGAGAGCTTGTCGCTGCGCTGGTCCAGGGCAACAATGAGAGGAGTGTAGCTGGTAGGAAGGCCAGAGAGGATGGTTAGCATGAGCACACGATCCTTGACAGGCTCCTCAATTGCAGCAAGCTGGTCAGAGAGAGACTTCACCATGTTGATGTAGTCAATCATGGATCCGAACTCATCCATCTTCACAGTGTGAAAGCGACGACGCAGCTGCATATTCATGGGGATTGACTTGGAAGCATAAGTGGACTCAAGCTTTTTCCAAACCTCCTTTGGCGTGAGGATGCAACGGACAAGGAGTTGCTGTCGTTCGGCGAGGTGGAGGTAGATGGTTGCGAGGGCGCGGTCACGCTTCTCGCGGTAGGTACAAGCCTCGACAGGGGATAGGGAGCTTTCTTCTGGTTCCTTCTCTTTCTAATCCACCTGGCTCCAGAGACCCTTCTCCATCAGCACCATCTTCATGTTGATGCTCCAGTTGAAGAAGTTCTTGCCTTCGAACTTGGCGATGTTGACGTCAGCCACCACAGAAGCGGATGTCGCCATGGTAGTGCAACATTCAGCCCACAAACGGCTCTCTCACACAACAGGGTGCAAGGAATGCCTCAAGGATGAGACAAAGCCTTGTTCTAGCTCTGATACCACTGATGGAAACTGGGGCAGCCCACAGGGAGGTGATCAGGCTCACTAAGAGCCGCCTAGGCAGGACCAACTGTTTGTGAGAGGGAGTTGCAGGTTGCACAGACAGAAATTACGGAAGCAAATGTAGGTTTTCAGAGAATGCGAATGTCTGAATAAACTCTCGAGTGAGAAAGTAAATCATCACAGCTTTCTAACAAGCCCTTATATGACTCATTTGGCTAAGGGAGCACTGAGACCCACTCTATCAAAGCTCACCCTCCAGCACACTCCTAGCCTACCGGGATGAGCGGCAGTCACTTGTCACACAAGAGAACTATAGCTTGCATGGCCTGCATGGCTAATAATCGTGGACTGGTCCTTCCTTGAAGTCTCTTGGACGTCCTCCAGCCGTCGTTTCTCCTTGAAGGACGCTCTCAGCCGTCCTGGCCAATAATCCTGCCGCCTTTTGAGCTCAAAGTGCTCAGGTCGTCACTTGAACCCGACTCATGATCTCCAAACTTTGGAAATCCATATCTCACTCAAACGGACTCCGAATTGAGTTCCGTAAAGTGCATTAGAACCTGTGAAACATCCTCTATGCAACTGTCATGCCAGATGATTTTTATCGAGCAACCTATTTTTGTCACCTTCTGGNAGCCGTCCTGGCCAATAATCCTGCCGCCTTTTGAGCTCAAAGTGCTCAGGTCGTCACTTGAACCCGACTCATGATCTCCAAACTTTGGAAATCCATATCTCACTCAAACGGACTCCGAATTGAGTTCCGTAAAGTGCATTAGAACCTGTGAAACATCCTCTATGCAACTGTCATGCCAGATGATTTTTATCGAGCAACCTATTTTTGTCACCTTCTGGCACTCTCATGTCCATCAAAACAGGGCACTGCCACTATGATCTCTAGATGTTGGAAGCTATTTAGTCGAACAACAAGCCACAGTGAAACTCTGGGATAGCTTGAACTCCTCCTCAACCCATACTTCTCCAGCTGTATGTTTCATTCTGTATCCCTTTTGGAAATGATCAGGCCTTCCACTTCCCTATGTTTGCAAGCCCTGGAAATAGACAAGGTAGTGCGACCTGAGCTTGACGTATGAAGTTGATGTCTGAGGTTAACCTCTGACGCATTTTCCAACAACAGAAAAATGGAATGATGTTGCCAAAACACGCAGCATGATGCAGCTTATTTGATTGCAGCGACCCATAAGAGTTTATATCTGCCGCATGCTATGTGAAAGGCTTCGCCACATACATCCTTCAATTTTGTAAGGATACTGTGAGGGGCGTTGCATCACGCCAGTTGCATCCATCGACATGGAAAACCACCAAAAGAAACTCAGATGCAATATGCTTGTGGCTCCGTCAAACTGCTGTGGCAAGTGCGACATCCTCCTTCCGGATCCCATTAGTAACACCATGTCTGCTCCTTGAGCACACATCTGTACAACACAAATGTAGCCAGAGGCTGCTGCAAGAAGAAAAGGTATTCGACGTTTTGATCTTTGCTGACAATAACAGGTACAACTTCATATATGACCAATCACCTCACCCCTGAAACTGTGTATCTAAGTGTACTGGGAAGTGAACATATCAGTGAACATGGACATCTAACAAAAACAAGTACGTAGGACATGTAATCCATTATAAGTGACAACTTATATGAGGAAATTGTGTTTGGGCTCTAGTGACATGAATTGATGTTGGTGATTTCTGAGAAATGTTTGTATATAGGAATACACTTTTTGATACACCAATTGAGGATGATATCTTCTCCTAGGAGAAGATATCATCCTCAGTATCACGGTTCCACACTGAGTAGCTCCTAGGCAATCACTTGCTAGCAACTGTGTCCACTTAACACTTGGTCACTTTTGCATGAGGTGCTAGTCAAAATCTAACTCCTGGGGCTTAGACCAACCAGTGTCTTTTTTGTACTGTTCCTTAGTTGGACAACTCTGTGAAGAGCATCTAAGGCCAGATTGTATGCTTAGAATGGGATGTGATCTTGGTACATATAGTTCTAGGCCTGGCATCAGAGGTGTGTGGGTTGTGGTACTTTTGGGAGTGGCCACTCCACACCACCTCACCAGTTTGCCAATTGGCGCATCCACCGACTGCCAAGTGGCACATCCTCTTCATGCATGGACAAATTTCTAGGAAACTTCTCCTGTTAAGAAGGTCAAAAACCTTCTTGCTCACATCAAGGCTTGATCGCACGACATATTGTCCCTAAGTCCAATGTGCTATCCATTGCGCTACACTGCTGGTGTCTCGCTTGGACTTCGACCACAAACAAGATTTGGGGGACTTACTCCAATGGAGCAGTGCATGTCCAACCTGTCTGCTAGCTATAGCAATGGCCAAGGGGCATAAAATAATAAGATTCTCTCCCTTGCACCTCTGGCCACCTGCAGTTGTAATATTCTTCTGCATCAACGCATAGCTCTGCATTGTGTTTGTGCACCTCAGTTGTCTTGGTCTTTAGTCGTCGTATCCTGCATCCACCATACCAATTCCTCGAGCGGCTGCAACATGCAAGTCACTGTCCAGTGGCTTTGTGAACAAGTCCGCAAGCATAGTCTTGGTTTTGACGTGCTCTAGTTCCACAACACTATTGGCGACAAGGTAACGTGAGTAGAGGAACCGAATGTTGATGTCCATTGAATTCCGGGAGATCATGTCGTCCTTCGCAATAGCGATGGCACTCTGGTTGTGGATGCGGATAACCATTGCTTCCTCTTGGGTGCCTTGATCTCATCGAGCAAACTGCGAAGCCTCTATGTTCCCTTACACATTTCCGGGAGTGCAATGTACTCTACCTCATCAGTAGACAACGAGACGAATTTACATCTATAAAAGAAAAAATGAGACGCACTCCTGCTTCCTGCTCGTCCACGAGACCGCACCACCGTTGAGAAGGCGGACAAAGCCTCAGGTGGACATCTTGTCGTCAATCCGCCCTCACCAGTCAGCATTACTATAGCACGTCAATTTCAGCAAGTCTGATCCTCCCATTCTTCCAAACCGAAGTCCTACAGGCCGTGTCTTTTTCAGATAGCGAAAGATTCGCTTAACGGACTTCCAATTTTCTGGCCCAGGATTGGCCACAAACCTGCTCACCTGACCCATCGCATTAGCGATGTCAGGTCGCGTCCCCACCATCGCATACATGAGGCTCCCGACGGCAGACTGGTATGAGATGTTTTCCATCTCCCACTGCTGTGCCTCGTTGCTTGGTGACATGGAAGAGGAGAGCTTGCAATTAGATAGCATGGGGGTGCTGATGGGTTTGCATTCCTCCATGTTGTACTGATTCAAGACTTTGATGATGTACTTGGCCTGGCTGAGCTTGATGGTTCCTGATTTGCAATTGTGGTGGACGGCAATTCCGAGGTAGTCCTCAAGAGGACCCATTTCCTTCATCTTGAACCTGCTTCCCAGCTGTTTCTTGAGGTCCGCAGGGGCCTCATGTGAAAAAGAACACATGATTGAATCATCCACGTACAGCTCCACAAGAAGCAAGCCACGCTTGGGGTCATTCTTGCAGTGCGTAAAGGAGAGCTCAGCCATGAAACTGTCCATTTCCTTGTACCAGATCCGAGGGGCCTGTTTCAGCCCGTACATTGCCTTCACTAGCCGACACACCTTTCCTACGGGTTCATCCAGTCCTTCCAGCACTTCCATAAGAACCTCTTTGTCCAAGTTCCCATAAAGGAAGGCTGTTTTGACATCCATCTGGTGGATCTCTAGGTCTTTAGCGGTAGCGACGGCCAGTAGGGACCTGATGGAGGCAAACGTGATGACCGGTGCAAAGGTCTCATCGTACTCAGACCCTGTGAGTGTGAGGTCAGTGTGAGGATCCCTTTTCCACGACCCTCGTCTTGTATTTTTTTATGCTGCCATCCTGCTTCTGCTTGAGCTTAATCACCCACTTTGAGCCCACCATGTGAGCGTTAGCAGGTCTGTCCACCAGCACCCATGTGCCGTTCTCTTTGATGGACGCGAGCTCGCTGTCCATCGCCTCCTTACATTTGGCCGCATTGGGCCTTGCCATCTTGTTTGCCATAGTGAGCGGCTCTCCCTGAGCCAAACAGGACCATCTCAGTCCAGTCCAGCTTTCGGCGTCAGCCTCATACTTTGGCCTTTATTTTCTATGCCATGTGCTGTGGTGCCGCATTGCTGGTGCCTTGTCTTTTCTCTACTGCTGCTCTTCTGGTGCTGGCTGCCCTGAAGTTAACTCATCCTCTGGTGAAGAGCCACTGGCCTCCGAGCTGGTCTCAGAGGCTTCAAAATTCTCTCACTCCGTGTCGGAGCCCGCCGCTGCGTCAACCTGCGCAGCCACTCTCCCTGCCACACCACTCTTCTCCACGGCCTGCCACACTGGCACCACTTTCCAGTTTTCAAGAGCTTGATCTCCCAAATCCAGCAGCACCAACTACTCTCCCTGTTTTGGAGCTTGCGTGGGATCAAGCAGATCTTTCTTGCCTAGTTTCTTCTTATCAAAGGTTACATCCGAGGTTCCAAAGGAGGTAGGTCTTGTGGGCCATCTCATAGCCCACCATCACGCACTTTTGCGCTCTTGCATCCAGCTTGCTGCCACCCTCTCCCACATGGACCTTTGCCCATGCGGTGCAGCCAAAGAGTTTCACGTGTGATGCGTCTGGCTTCTTCCCTGGCCACACCTATTGTAGCATCATCTGCTGCTTGCCCTTTTTCTTGCCGCGCCTGCCCAGAGCGCATGGCAAGGTAGCATGACGTTCTTGTCGTTCCCGTACAGAAGCGCAGTGGGAGTTTTTTATCAAAGAGCATGCAGCGCACCATGCCAAGGATGGTCTGATTCATCCGCTTGGCCACACCATTGCTTTGCGGCGTATAGAGCATTGTGGGCTGGTGGTTAATCCCGTGTTGCTGCAACCAGCCCTTGCATGCTTCATACTCTCCACCATTGTCGCTTCTTATTGCCTTAACCTTCTTTTCAGTCTGCCTCTCCACCATGGCGACAAACTCCTGCAACTTCTCTCTGACCTCTCTCTTGGGTTTGAGGAAGTAGATCCACACCTTATGGCTGTGGTTGTCGATGAAGTTTAGGAAGTACTTGCTGCCACCATTTGACACCGTGCAAAAGGGTTCACACACATCAGTGTGAATCAGGTCAAGGACTCCTTCTGCACAACGACCGTTGCACTCAAAGCTCTTTCTCTTGGTCTTGCATTGGAGGCAAGGTTCACACAGACTGCCACACCCAGCCGCATCCTTCTTGCACCCCTCCATGCCGCGGACCATGTGCTGTTGCTGGATGGATTGGAGCATGCTGTTTGCAACGTGCCCAAAGCGTCTATGCCACAGGTCAGTGTCTTTGTCCTTTGCGGCAGAGGATACCTGTTGAGTTTCAATTGGTGTATTTCCTTGCGTTGGTTTCTAGACCACTGCCTCCGCCGCAACTGAATGACCCATGTCTTCTAAGCTCTTTGTTGCGGTTGTCTGTGTTACGTGAAGCCCATCAACATGTGGGACCTGTGCTACCAGATCTTTGTTTGCGTAGAGGATCTTGATATCCTCACTCTTGACAATGACCACCTTCTTCTGCGTGAACACCACCGTGATGTTGTTGTCTGTGATTTTTGACACGGACAGGAGATTTGCTGCAAACAAGGGCATGTCAACTATGTCATGCAGTTGCAGGTCCTTCTCCGGACCGTTAAGACTGATGCTCACCACCTTGTCTCCGACACCATTTGTGTTTACAATGCTGTCGTTTCCGCATCTGAACCACCGATCAGTGGGAACGATGGACACCAATCCAACCTTGTCATTACTCGAGGGGTGATCAGTGCCGGAGCCGAGCCCAATGGCTCCTGTCCTGAGCAGCACCACTCCCTCTACCGAAGGTATGCTTTGGGCCATCATGTTGGTTGCCCCTTTGCCACCCTTCTTGCAGCCTTTGTTCCCACTACTTCTGCTTTTCCTTCTTCGGCAATCTGCACTCTCTTGCCCAGTGTCCAGATTTGCTGCAGTTGCGGCAGTTTCCCAGGCACTTAGGAGCCTTGCCGCCATTGTTGCCTCCACTTCCACCACTTCCGCTGCCACCTTTCTGACCAAAGGCTGACGCTTTGCTCCCACGGCCACCGTAGTGTGTGGCATAGGCTGAGAAGTTAGCCTCACTTCCACTACAATGCATGGCCTCGTTTTGCACGTGCTTGGACACTGCCGTGTACATCAGGTCATCCTCCTTCCAAGCACTAATGACGGTGATCATTGGGCTTCGACTCTCCGGTAGCACCATGAGGAGGATCATGGCTTGCATGTTTTTGTCAAGGTCCTAGTTTGTCTGACGAGCCGTGCCACGGAGTCCTTCAAACTCCTGTAGGAAATTGGCGATCGGCTCCCCCTCATTCACCCGCATGCTGATGAGCCTTTGTAGGTTGAACAATCTTTTTTAGAGGGAGGTCGACTGGTGCACGTGCTTGAGCTTATCGTAAGCGTCCAAAGCCAACGTGTACCCGGCAATGATGGGAACATACTTCTTAGCTACCACGTTGATGAGGAACGACATGAAAACATCATTTCATTCAATCCATGCTTTGTGCTTGGGTGAGCCCTCCGCACGAACTTGCTCTTCTGCCTTTAGAAGGTTGATGAAAGCTGCGCACTTTCATTGCTAGTTTGAACTGCCATCTTCAAAGCGGGAAGTCGTTTCCCTAAAAAATGGGGATTCCTCCCAAGGGTCCGAGACCTTGCGGCAGTGCGATAGCACTCAGGATTGCTCCAGTGGTATGCCCTGTGGTAGCCACTGTGCAATCTGAGGATTTCCCTGCGGGAGCCTCCACTGTTCTTGATGGGTCAACCATTTTAGCTGGCCTTTTCTGCTTTCTGCATCTTTGCTAAATTGAGGCTGATGTAGGTTGATGTTAGCTGATGTCTGCTACCCGTCAAGGCGTAGGTCCGTTGCTTGCCCCTCCAGCCAATTGTTATGTACACAGAGAGAACACAATTCACACAAGCACACAGAGAGCCATGCCTCCAAGGGCAGATCTTGTCCTACTTGGGATCCAAGGATCGTGCCTACAAGGGCAGAGCTTGTCCTTGGTCCCTGTGTACTAACTGCAAACCCAGCCGTTGGAGCTGATGAAGCAGATGGAGCTGATGGAGGCGATGGATCTATCGTGCGCACCTTGAAAGAGAGTACCAAACTTGAGCGAAGCATGCATTCCAACTGGTCTGTGTGGGCCAATAACCCTTTGTCAACTAGCCTGAGGCAAACTGATTAGAAAGCAGGGCCGACACAATGGCACCTGCCGTCCCCTCATAGTATTTCAGATGGGAGAAGATATCACCCTCAAGATCACGGTTCCACACTGAGCAGCTCCTAGGCAATCACTTGCTAGCAACTATGTCCAATTACCACTTTTTAACTTTCGCGCGAGTTGCTCGCCCGAGACTAACTCCCGGGGCTTAGACCAACCAGTGTCTTTTTTATACTGTTCCTTACTTGGACAGCTCTGTGAGGAGAATCTAAGGCCATATTGTGTAATTAGAATGAGGAATGAGCCTGTTTCATATGATCCTAGGCCTGGAGCCTAAGGTGTGTGGGTAGTGGAACGTTTGGGGGATGGCTGCTCCTCACCACCTCACCAGCTCGCCACTTGGCGCATCCACTGACCGCCAATTGGCACATCCTCCTCATGCATGGAGAAATGTGTAGGAAACTTCCCCTTTGCAGGAAGGTCAAAAACATTCCTGCTCACATAAAGGCTTGATCGCAGGACATGGTGTCCCTAAGTCCAACGTGCTATTCATTGCACTACACTGTTGGTGCCTTGCTTGGACTTGCGCCATGAACAATATTTGGGGGACTTACTCCAATGGAGCAGTGCATGCCCAACCTGTCTGCTAGCTATAGAAATGGCCAAGGGGCATAAAATAACAACACTCCCCCCCTTCCCCCTCCCTAAAAACGAAGTGTATGGAGGGAGTGTATGAGAGAGTGCAAGTGAGCCAAGTTTCAGAAAGTAAACAAGTATTTTTGCGAGATGTTTCTCTGAAAAGTCTCTCTACGTAACACATTTATGTATTTTTGTGTGTGTCCTTCTAATACACCATCTCATACACTGTCCCTATTGAATTTCACTACTAGAGGGGGGGGGGGGAGAAGGGGGTCTCTCAACATTTTTTGAAACCAATGGCCCCCCCCCCCCCCCCCCCCCCCCCCCCCCCCCCCCCCCCCCCCCCCCCCCCCCCCCCCCCCCCCCCCCCCCTCTCCCTCCCCGGACAGCAAAAAATTAGATGGTGCTCGTACATGTGAATGTATGTGGTGAACATTACAAAATGTACACCAAAGTACATTTTGCGATTTTGTAAAACAGGGAGTGATCCTTGCCCACCCGCTCCACTCCCCCTGCAACACCTAATTGTATGGGAGGGAATGTATGAGAGAGTGTATGTGGTGCAAGCACCAGAAGGTACACTAGTTTATTTGCGGGATTTTTCTATGAAATGTCTCTCGACGTAATACATTTGTGTACTTCTGCAAATGACCCCCTCATACAGTCTCATGCTTTGTTCCCATACACTTTCTCTATTGGGGGGGTCTCTCGACATTTTTCGAACCCCATATCCCTGCCTCCCTCCAAAAGAGAAAATGTATATGGTGATTGTATGTGTAAGTTTATGTGGTGAACATCACAAAATGTGCACAAATGTACATTTTAA
Source organism: Penium margaritaceum (assembly GCA_023375785.1). Classification (NCBI taxonomy): domain Eukaryota; kingdom Viridiplantae; phylum Streptophyta; class Zygnematophyceae; order Desmidiales; family Peniaceae; genus Penium; species Penium margaritaceum. The sequence goes on from SZWC01000516.1 coordinate 180,116, forward strand.
AAAATTGTGGAACAGGGAGTGATCCTCCCCCCCTCCCCTCCCACAACACCTGAAGTTTGTGGAGGGAATGTAGCAAAATTTGTAAGCGGTGCAAGTCTCAGAAAGGATACAAGTGTATTTGTGGGATGTTTCTCAGAAACGTCTCATGACATAATACATTTTTCATATCTGTGTACAGCCCCCTCATACACTGTTACATACACAGTCTCCAAATATCTTTGCTACTGGGGAAGGGGGTTTCTCTTGATATTTGTCGAATCCCATTCCCCCCCTCCCCTCCTCCCAATAGCAAGAATGTACATGGTGAGTGTATGTGTGAGTGTATGTCGCAAATTGAACACAAATGTACACTTTGTGATTTTGCAAAATGAGAAGTGATCCTTGTTTGGACATACTGAATTCAACATTGATACAACCCTGCAAATAATCTCAGCTCTCAATAAGGTTCAAGTCTCACAATGAGCCATCTCACCAATGGATTGTGGGTCACGAGCGATGACCTAGAGAGGAGCCGCTTCTTCATAACTGCAACCATGTCGCAACACGTCGGGCTAGCAGAAAGAAGCTGTTGTATCATCATTTTTTCTTATAATTTTGTACATTACCGAGGATGTTAATTCCCATCAGTTAACTCAGAAAAGTTCTCTTCATCCTGTTTGCCTTCAGTTCCACGGTCCTCGCCACCGTGTCTTTGCTGTGCCCATTCCTTGCTCGCTCCCTCTTTGCCATCCAGTCTCAACTCTCACTTTTGCACCTCTTTGCTCCATTACTCCTGCTCCCCCGGTCAACTCTGCTTAGCACATCAAGACTTCATCAATTGCATCAACATCCTGTCGCACTACACCAGTCTACCTTCCACTCCTATACTCTACCTTGCTCTCCAATGATCTTCCTTCTTCATGTGTGACTAACTCCTTGATAGCTCACACGACTTTCTACCTTTGTCACGTCTCAGTGCTTACACACTATCCTCCTCTTCTACATGCTTCTCCACTCACTCTCCTAGCTTGATCCATTATTTTGACATGGTATCAGAGCTTTGGGAAACATCGCCTGGTACCTACTAACCAAGTCATGGGTTTGCCGCCCTTATTGTCTCCCTCTACCAGCAGCACCTCCTCAATCACCTCCTTCTGCCATCTCCACCATCTACTTTATCTCCGCTATTGCCATCTCCGCTCCCATCTTCACAGCTGTAACCCCAACTACAGGACTGCGTGCCTCCCCATTCACTCGCATGTGGCAGTCTGTGTCCATCGGTCTTCAACACATCTGTTTGCCTGCTCACTCTCTTCTGCTTCATCAACAGTGACATGAGCAGCACCGTCTTGTCCCGCTCCCCAAGCTTCCATGGCATTCATCATTGTGACACAGTGCTGTGTCCAAACAAACTTCCGCAGCAACGTCGGACCCCCTCCACTGCCAACAGCTGACTGAAGCACTTGAGCGGCTCTCTACTTTCATCTTCAACAAAGTTTCCTGCTGCATTCTGCTCTCAACTCTTGTCAGCCTGCATAGCCGTCCTCAAAGATTTCCTCTTCAGATCCCACATCACCGCTCCTCTTCCTCTGCTGCCTCTGCTGGCTCACATTACCAAGTGGCACGGTCACTCCTTCACCGGAGCCTCTGCTTCCCACAGTGTCCTCAAAATTGTCTCCTCTTCCAGTGGCCTCCTCCACCCAGCTCTATTCCAACTGCATCAACCTCACCTCTGCTGGCCTCCCCACTCCAGTGCTGCTTCATTCCCTCGAGCCGCCCTCTCATGCTACCAATCTACCTCACACCACCTTCACCAATTCTCCCTCCCACAGCAGCCTTCTCTCCTCCTCCTTTACATCAGATTTATCCACTCCAGCATCCTCATCCGCCACTTTTCCTTGTGCTCTGCCTCTCATTGCTCTCCTTGTCTTCCTTTCCTTCATCATCTGTATCCGCTGTCTGTGCTCTCTCCATCATCAACACTCCCTTCATCATCCTCTTCATCTGCCTTCATCTGCCTCGTCATCAGCACCATCATAATCTTCAGCGCACGTGGTTTTGCCCCCGTAACCAAATCTATCAAGCAATCATCCTCCGCAATCATATTCTCCGCTTGGCATTTTGATCCGCTCGGTCAAACCGCCAATTGCGCGGCAACCCGCACCCACGCCATCTGATCTGCAGCACACGTGGCTTGCCTTTGCGTCCAGTTTATCATCCTCATCAGCAAGCCTCCGCCGAAAAATCATCAGCATCTGCAGCTAGCGTCCAGACCTGCACGAGTTAGCTGCCAGTCTTGCAGCAGCCTGCAACCAATTTGGCAGTCCATTAGCATCCGCCTTCCCCTTGCTGCATTATTCCCCTGTACGTCATCTCGCACACATGATTTGCCCCTATGTCCGGCCTCGTGATCCTCATCCTTCATCCTTCGCTATCAATCATCTCTTGACCTTGCATCAGGTGCCACAACAAATCCCGTTGTATCAGGTGCCACCCGGGTCACAAAAAATCCTGTGGTACCCTGTGCCCAAGCTACCTCCCTGCATTTGAGATACTGATCCATCTCTGAGCTTAGCACTGCCCACATCATCATTCCTCGCCTCCTCGGAAGGAGAAGAACTCCGCTCAATGTCAGGGAATCGGACACCATCAGTCTTCCTGCTGGTCCCGCTTGAGCCAACTGGTGGAACAAGCCATCACTCCTCTGACAGCTGCGGAATGTCCTACTTCCTCAACATCTTCTTTCCCATTCTCATTGCACGTGGGTCTACCCTTGTACCCACTTCTCTCCTGCATCAACACCAGCATCTGTCCAAGTTTCCAATCTTCAAGATGAATGTCAACACCATAGGGATCAGACACCACTCGTCTCCCTGCTTGTCGGACTCAATAAAACCGGTAGAACAAGCCACTGTAGCTGTGGACCTGGCCCCTTGAGGAGTTGTGCTTTTCTATCTTCCCTCTGCACTAAGAGAATCAGTTGTGGTAGAGACTTTGCTGAGATTGACGTTGTGGCAGCATCCTCCACCCCTTAATTCCATGCATCCCAACACCATCACCGGCACTTTCACCATTAGTTTCTAAGGGATCATAACCAGGAGAATGAGCTCTCCACATTATCCCCTTGGAACATCTTCCTCGTCAAGGACCCTGCCTCAAGTATCCTGGATGAATCAATGGTCCCTCTCGGCACTCCCAATACAGGAACAAACCATGAGTAACAGCACGGTTTCTTTCCTTTTCAGTATGAAACATCTTCCGGAGTGCCCATGGAAATCCTCCCAGCTTCATAGGAAACAATATGGTTCCACAAACTACCATCAATGGAGAATTAAACTTCCACTCAACCTAGGGAGAATTCAAATCCAACAGTTCAATCTCTGAAAGGTAATCCTTGTCTTCCTCAACTCAATGTCCCTTCTTGGTCCAGACTAGGTTGAAGCCCTTCTGAAGGAAGCTATCGTCCTCACCACACACCACTCACTCCCCCAACTGATCCGGAGACCACAAAAAGGACTCTCAGAGACCTGCAGATCCCTGAATCTTACGTATGAACCTCAATCTCTCAGGTGTTGACTTCAGGGGGGGCTGTCAGAGTATTGAAGTCAACACTGATATAACCCCTCGAACAATCCAAGCTCTTGATGAGGCTCAATTATTGCACCAAGGAACCTTGTCAATGGATTTTCGGTCCCGACTGATGATCGAGAGATGAGCCGCTCCCTGATAAACGTGACCACATTGCAACACGTCCGGCGAGCAGAAGGAAGCCGTTGTATTGTGCTTTTCTCCTGTTCTGTTGTATAATGTTAAGGATGTACATTCCCTCAAGTTCACCCAGAACAGTTATCTCTATCCTGTTTGCCTTCATTTCCACGGCTCTTGCAACCATGTCTTTGCTCTGCCTGTTCCTCGCTTGCTCCCTCTTCACCATCCAATCTCAACTCTCACTCTTGCACCTCTTTACTCTATCACTCTCGCTCCTCCGCTCAACTCTGCCTAGTACATCAGGATATCATCGCCTACATGAACATCATCTCACCGTACACCTCTCTACCTTGCACTCCTACACTCTACCTCACTCTCCACTGATCTTCCTGCTTCACTTGTGACTAAATCTTTGATTGCTCACATGGCTTTCTGCCTTCTTCATGTCTCAGTGCTTCCACACTAACCTCCGGTTGTGCATGCTTCTGCTCTCACTCGCCCAGGTTGCTCCACTATTCCTACACCCTGTCCTCCTCCCCTCCCCTCCCAAAAGCTAAAGTGTATGGGAAGATTGTATGAGGGAGTGTATGTGGTACAATTGTCAGAAATCCAAGTTCATTCACAATATGTGTCTCTGAAACGTCTCTTTCTGTCCTACATTTACGTATTTTTGTGTGCAGTCTCCTCATATACTGTCACATGCACTGTCCCCATACACTTTTGCTATTGCGATGGAGGCATATCCTGATATTTGTTGAGCCCC
>SZWC01000516.1:184649-220579 GCA_023375785.1 Penium margaritaceum
CCCCCCCCCCCCCCCCCCCCCCCCCCCCGTCCCCAATAGAGAACATTTGTATGGTGAGCGTACGTGTGGGTGTATGTTTTGAACATTGAAAAATCTATAAAAATATACATTTTGTGATGACACAGAACAATGAGCACTCTTCCTCTGGTTCCCGATAGCAAAAGGGCATTGGGTGAGTGTATGAATGGGAGAATAATTCATGAGAGGGTTTTGATGTTTTTTGCATGAAAAATCAGGGATTTTATATCAAACGTACATGGAAAAAAAGACAAGGGGGTCCAAGACCCCCTCCGTAGGGCCAGGCTGATACGCTAGAACCCCTGGTGTAACTAGGGGTTGGTTTGAACATGGTTAGTGAGAGACGTATGGGGTTTGCGGATGCAAAACAAAGGGATCATCGCTCGACTGTGGCCCTCAATATCAAGCGCTGACCCATGAACGGCGACGCCACCAGAGCCACCTAGACCACCTCCACCGCTTGTGCTCAATATTTGTGGCATTGTTTGATTTGTGATGTGTTTCGGGGTAGGTGTAGGCTGGCAGATGATATAAAATCCTAACCCTTTCCATGTTAGCACACGACATAGGCTGTTTCCCATTTAGACATTGTTCTCATTACTAGAATTCTCTTGAGAACAATTTGTTGAAAACAGAATATCTTCTATGTAGTTTCTGTCATTTTTAACACATGTTTTGGATTTCTTCACATTAAAAATGCAATAGGTGGGAATTGTGTTGGGATTCCAATCAAGAAACGTTTTTCTTTTTTCATCCACATTACGATCCCAGTTGGAATTGGAGTAGCTTACCAACTTGAGGAATTTGCCCTGGGCTCCCCTTCCAAACGTGAACAGAGACTGTTTTTTTGTCTTGAGGTAGCACAGAATTTGCTTCACCGCTTGTCGATGAAACGGCCCTTGATCAACAACGTAGAGGCTCACTTGGCCCTCCATGAATACCAGGTTGGGCCGTGTTGCCACTATATCATACATGATGTTGCTGACCACAGACTTGTAGAGAAAGCATGTCATTTCCTCGTCCTCCTCATCCATTCTTAGACCCATGCTCGAGCTCAACTCACACAAGTCGTGGTAGTGGGTGTACCGATGGGATTGCACTACTTCTTTTGGCAGCAGTGGAGTACCAATTTCACATAAACTCCTTGTTCCATCTCCTGCAAGCGTGCCTTGCGGTCCCTCTTGATGGCAACGCTGCGGTATTACCCAAGCTCGCCTATGTCAGTCATTTTACACCAGCCACATAGCTGCCGCTTCAGGTTTACCAACTCCTCTGCATCCAACGACACAAGGACCAGGTCATCTACATAGAGAACAACAATATGGTGCAAGACTGGCTGCTTCCGCACATATACGTTGTGATGGGCCTTGCATCACTTAAAACAAAGCTTGGCCATGAAGCCTTCCATTTTCAGATGCAACATGAGTCACGCTTGCTTTAACCGATGGAGCCCCTTGCAAAGCCGGCACACCGGTGCGGTGCGCTCAACCCCTCCGGGACATCCATTAGGACCTCCTTGTCCATGTCGCCATTGAGGAACGCAATTTTTACATCTATTTGGTGCACCTCGTAGTCCTATGCCGCCTCCACTGAGAGGATGGTGCAGATGGAGGCAAACTTTACCACCGGTCTAAATACATTTCCCATATTATTTACCCCAGTTGCGCCTTGTACCCCTCTTTCTTCCCCTCCTTGGTAAGCTTTTTCTTGAATATCCACTTGGAGCCGATGATTTTCTCATCTTCCGGCCTGTCAACCAGCTCCCAAGTCCCATTCTTCTTGTGGGAGGCAAGCTCCAGATTTAGAGTTTTCTCCCACTCAAACCCGTCCTTCTACTCAAATTCCTCCTTGGCGGTCTCGTGCTTCTGTTTTGCAAAGAATACTCAAGCAAACCAAGATCAGATCCCCTCCATGGTATTTCACCAATTTTTTTCCCTCCTCTTATTCTTCTCTTCTTCTTATTCCCTTCTCTTCTATTCTTCTCTTCTTCTCTTTCTGCTGCTGCTACTACCATTGCCACTTCTGATGCTTCATTGAAGACCGATCATGCTTCAAATGTACACTCATGTTACTGTGTACACATAATAGTGTACACAAAGGCAGCTTTCAGGAAGACACAAAATCTAAATACACTAAAAACATACACTCTTGTTACAGTGTACATTGAAAGGCCAGACAAAAGGTGATTTGAGGTGCAGTCCTTTCATGGGAATGCAAAAAGCAAGATTGTGTGGCACTATCCAGCACCGAGGTGGAGTACATCATGCTCATGGAAGCTCCAACGTAGGCAGTGTGGCTGCAGAAGCTGCTAAAGGAGATCGGGGTGCCACAGAAAAGGCCAACGGTGCTTAGTGTGCACAACATGAATGCCATCAGCCTCACCTAAAACCTGGTCCTGCACACGAGAACTAAGCTCATCAAGATCGAGCATTGCTACGAATGGTACATGGTGGCCAAGGGAGTTTTGGCACTAGTGGGTGTAGAGGCACCCTCAAAGATTCCTAGCTCTCATTGATTCATGCTACCAATGTTTCGGGCTGCCAATGGACACCTTTAGTGAAGAGTGTGGAGCACAAGGATCACGGATGTGAGTGGGAAGAACACGTTGCATTCAGTTGAACTGAATCAAAACACATTATTGTTACTTGGCACAGTGAGAATACATCAGATCATGTGATCTAAGCTTTCCATCGCATCCAAGCATGCCCAAATTGGAGCATTAGAGTCCCTGCTATGGCCGTCAAAGTAACCGTTGGTGGAGCTGCCCACCTTGCCTTGCACGCTAAGCAACGGGAGGCGCTTTGATGATGACCTGTCAAAGCGTGTTTACTCGCCTAGAAGTCAAGGACAAGGTCACCCTGGTGAAGGAGGTCCCTCTGGTAACTTCATGCATGCCCCTGGTGCATTTGAAGCTCGTTGGAGACAAACTCGGATCACTGGCGGTGGATTATCCCGCCACCCATGGCGGGTACCAGATTCCACCCACCCAACACCCGAACTTTGGGCTAGGCTAACTTTCTGAATACTCACTCAAATCGAGCGATTCAACGCTCGATATTGCATGGAAAAATCCGAAGCATCCAAATCCAGATTCTGATCAGGTGTTTGATCACTCCTTAATGGTCGAACCAGGGAGTACGATCAACGGCACGCATGGCAAGGGGCACGCCATGTCAACATGGAGGTACGGCTATCATGCATTCTGGGAAAAAGCGCATGATCGCCAATGACATGACCAAGGCACAGCCCAAGGACAGGCATCATGGAGCTTGGTCTGTGCTGTGCGGCCTGAAACACCACAGGTTCCAAGGACAGGACATCAAGGCTGTGGTGCAAGTTGGAGATTGTTAGTTTCCTTTGATTTTTCCGTAAAGGATAAATATATAAATTGCTCAATTTGAGTGAGTAATCGGAACGTTAGCCTACCCTGAAGTTCGGGTGGTTGGTCGGTAGAATTGTGTACCCGTCATGGGTGACAGGATACTCCACCGGCGTTGATCTGAGTTTGACTCTGATGGGCTCCACATGCACCAGGGCCATAAAGGAAGCAACCAGGGAGACCTCCTTGACCAGGGATAATTTCTCCATGATGGGTCATCATCGAAGCGTGTCCAGTTTCCTAGCGTGCAAGGCATGGTGGAAGGCTCGACCAAGGGGTACTTTGATGGCTGTAGCAGGGGCTCTACTGAGCATGCTTGGATGTGTTGGAGAGATGTTTTCATAGGACACATGAATCTGATGTCATCTGACTTATTTAAGCAACCGATTTGTGTTTCCATTTAGTTCTACTGAATGCAACATGTTCTTCCCACTCATACTTGTGATCCCTGTGCTCCACACTATTCACCAAAGATTTCCACTTGCTCTAGTTCTTGCAAGCTCCATGCCTTTCCATTCCTCGTTGTGCCGCTCAGCGCTCGTGCTTACGCACCGCGCCCAGTAACATTCCTGTCATGTGTCTTGTAGCCCTCGACCATCGGACTGCTATCAAAATATTCAGCAAAGCCTCAGATGACATCAGCATCATATCATCATCTCAATGCTTCAAGAATTTTCCTGACATAAAGATGACCTCTTCCTTGCACACGTCGTAGAGCCAATACATATTGAGCGCGATTTTGTAGCATAGGAAGAGCCATGGTTTGGTAAGGGTGCACACAGGATCTGGCGATCTGCGGATCTGATCTGCAGAGATACGGATTCGGTTTGACCTGCGGTTTCAGATCCACCAAGCCAATCAAAACCGTGATCTGCAGATGTCTACCCCTTGCCGCAGGGGGGGGGAGGGGGGGGAGAGGGAGGGGGGGTTGCCTGGGAGGGGGGTGGGACCAGACGTTTTGCAACAATCAAAGTGACCTCGTCATCCGCGGATCCATACCCAGGTCCTGACGGGTCCGATCCACGGTTCTCACCCGTANNAAACCGTGATCTGCAGATGTCTACCCCTTGCCGCAGGGGGGGGGAGGGGGGGGAGAGGGAGGGGGGGTTGCCTGGGAGGGGGGTGGGACCAGACGTTTTGCAACAATCAAAGTGACCTCGTCATCCGCGGATCCATACCCAGGTCCTGACGGGTCCGATCCACGGTTCTCACCCGTAGACCTGCGGATGCTGTGGTAGATTATTATGGGTATTCCACCACATGTGTAGCTCAAATCCGTCATGTTTTCTCTGTTAAGGGGTGCTGGGTCCCCTAGAGGCCATCAAAAGACGGAAAGCCTAATTTGCCTTTGGCATTTTGAAACTTCAAGTGGTGATCCATCATGCATGTACAAACAGCTTCATACCTACGTGGCTGTGACGGGAATTATGTTAGACGTGACTTGGAGGCAGTCACGCGCATATTCAACGGTATTTCGTTAACAAATGTTTGACCAAATACTGGAATGGTTTGCGAATGTATGAATCTATACACCGGTCTCAAGCATGTTGTGACGTGGATAAGCTGCCAATTGTGCAAAGACGCTCAACATTCGCGCATCAAACCTAGGAACAATATGAGGGCAGATGCGCATGCCGGCACATTCCAATTCAACAGTTAAGGGCTTGCATGGAAAAAGCATGCCGCTGGCTTGCCGCAGGGGTGTTCAATGCGTGCCGCAAGCATGTTTGACAATGGTGCTACAGTTTGACAAGTTTAAGATATGACACCGCTAAAACATGCATATCAAATTGTACTTCACTCATTCTATGTACTTTGAACAGTAAACCAAGTAGAAATTGATTTTGTACCTTTGTAAACAATATCTCTTTTGTACTAAGGTTTCCGAGGACAGTAGGGCATCAGCACACAATTGGAGGTATCTGCAGTCCCATCAGTCAGTGTGCCTTCCAGTTTTCTGTGTTTGTCGTTCGCAACCACTTTTTGACTAAGTCTTCCATCCACAGATGGCGGACGACGCTCCAGTTGAGGATGCAACTGGCGGTTTAACTCCTCTCAGTGACAACGACAGCAGGGATGAGACAACCGCAGGTGACAAATGGAACGTAGATGAAACCTGCATCATCTGGACTGTCTTCACAAAGAAGGATGGGTCAGCGGGTGAACCCCGCGTGTACTGCAACCTATGCCCGGCTTACTACTCAGCAAGCAATAAATTCGTCGGGAGCAGGGGCAACATGTGGAAGCACATGCATCTGCAGCCCAACTCCATGTAGAAGAAGCTGAAGGAGGATGCGACAGCATCGAATTTACGTGCTGCAACCACCCAAGCCATCACTGATGCCGCCGAAGTGCCGGGCGTCAACCCGGAGAACACGGAGATTGCACGTGGTGTTGCGGCGATGGAGCAAGTGTTCAACAAGAAGTACTTGTCTCCTGCATCTGGAAGCACGTCATCGACTATAACTGCTCCTTCCTCTCCATGGATTTGTGCTGGCTATAGCAGGCCCTGCTTCATGCAAAACCTGCTACGGTCTTGCATGAAAGCATGATAATCTTGTGCCAAATCGTCATCGCAGCTGCGGTGTTCCGAGCATAGATCAAAAATATGCTGACAGAGGTAAAGTCAACAGTAAGCTTCACCACAGACAGGTGGAGAGGAGATAACTGCATGAAGTGCTTGGGGATTACTGCTCACGGGATGAGTGACTGGAAGCTTAAGACGATGGCCTTGTCTTTCCCAACCATCCCTGAAAGTCCAACTGCTGCAAGGCTGACAACAAGAAGCAGCTACGATAGCATAGTTAACAACTTCATCATCCCCGCATTTGAATGCACCTTTGAGAAGGCTGGGCACATCAGGTGCCTCAGCCATGTCATGAATCTTGCTGTGAATGACCTGCTTAGTCTGCCTGATTTCACAGACATCATCACAAATGCAGGTAACATTGCTGTTTTTGCAACCAGAAGAACACCTCGTGAACAGTCGCTAATCAACCGCACCACAGCCATGGGAATGACATGGAAGAGCCTCCATCTGAACACAGAGACTCACTGGAATGCCACGCTGGACGTGATGACGTGAGTGTTGCATCTGAAGCCAGTATTGCCTGGCTGGCAGGATGGGTATGGCAGGGATGGTGAGGCCTTGAAACCCACCACGGACCAATAGACACTGCTTGCTCTCCTCACGGTCATCTTGCGGCCTTTCAAGGCCTATACAGACAGCTTGAGTGGGAGCAAGTACCCGACGTCTAACCTTGTCATCCCATTCATTGAGAGCATGTTCGACAGGCTCCACTGCTCGCAGGTGAAAGCAGTTACAGCAGAGCAGAGTAGCAAGAGGAGAGCCGCAGTTGGCAGGCTGGATGGAAAGGAAATGCTGCTATTGGCGGTCAAGCCTGGGCTTGAAGCGGCTCTTTCAAAGCTCAAGAGGTATGCAGGTCTCCTGGGTGAACAGCCTATCCTGACCACTGCAGCAGACCCGCGCTTTTGACTCCGCTTTCACAAGCAACAGCACAAGATCATGATAATTGCCAATGCGGCAGCGCTGCACACATAGGTGCTGGAGCTGCTGCGGCTGTACTATACCAGGGTCGAGGAGCAGCAAGGAGCTGGAGCTGAAAGGGCAGCAGCGGCTAGTGAATGGATGCAGCGGCCGGGTACTGGGCAGATGGGTGGCAGCCAAGAATCTTTGACAACCGGGGCGTCGACCTCGGCATCGGTGCGATAGCTCCAACCTCGGCCAGAACAGCAACGTGCTGAGGATGACACCCTTCTGTAGACTGCCCTTGCAGACCCAGTGGCTGGCATGTTTGAAACTCCAGAAGCAGCTCATGAATTGAGGAGCCTCTTACAGGTGTAGAGGAGGAGCTTGACATGTGGTCAAAGATTCCCAAGAAGAGTTCAAAAACACATCCTGAAGCACTACAAGAAGCTTGAGCACAGGTTCGCATCACTGTATCTTGAAGGACAAGATGTGTCTGCAATGCCAGACACTTCAATGTGTCGCCCTGCCGCATCACCTCTCATCTCTCGTGCCTCGCTCTCTACCTTCCTCCTTCTGCATCGTCATCCATCCTCATCCTTTGCGCCACTGCCATCTACTGCCTTCGGTCCTCCTTGCCATCCTCGCTCCTCAGCTCCATCAGCCGCCTGTTCCTACCTCATTTCCGTCTCTCCATCATCAGCATCCTCCGAGCCGCCTTCGCATCAATCATCCTCATCAGCATCATCTCAGCGCACGTGGTTCCGCCCCTGCGCCCACTCATTCATCAAATTGCATCCTCCGCTTCCGCATTGCTTTCAGCTCGGCACAAGGACCCGCCCGGTCGCATCGCCCATCCGTGACGACCTGCGCCCACGCCGAAACTACCTTCAGCGCACGCGGCTCGCCCCTGCGCCCACTCCGTCATCATCATCTGCTTCTGTTTTCTCGTCAGCAATCAGCAATCATCAGCATCTGTGGCCAGCACTAGGATCTGCACGAGCTAGCTGCCCCTCTTTGCAGCAACCTGCACCCACGCTGGCGGCAGATTTCTCGCGGCGCGTTGGCCTCTGCCTTCCCCTTACGGCATCTTATTCCCCTATCTGAGCAGCGCACGTGGTTTCGTCCCTGTGCCCACTCGATCATCAATCGTTTTCTCCGGCTTCAAGCTGTCATCTTCTGCTCGGCACAAGGATCCGCCCGGTCGCATCGCTCGAGTCGCGACGACCTGCGCCCAGGCCGAAACTTCGCCGGCGCACGTGGTTCCACCCCTGCGCCCTCTCAAACATCAATCATTCCTCCACTCATTCCTCCACCCTCAGCATCGCTCTCCTCTCGGCATAAGGATCTGCCCGGTCGCATCACCTGTTCCGTGATGACCTGCACCCAAGGCCGAAAACATTCACAGTTCACAAGGATTTTGCCCAGCTCCACCATCCTCTTCCTCCACAATCATTTATCCTTAACATCTGCTTCATCACGTCACCTTCAACCCGCCTACAAAAATCTACTTGTCCTCAAAATCTTGGTCGTCCCTTCTCCCTCACCAGCATCCAACGCACTCCATCGCTCCTTGCTGCAGCACTCCTCTTCCTCTATGGAAGAGCAAAGATGCACCATCCTCCTTTACAATGAAGTTGCATCCCTCACCAACAAAATTTCTCCGCTCTGCTTCGCAACCGATGGGAGTCACAACTTTGAGCGATGGCGCCGCCAACTGCGACGTGAAATCGCCACCCTGGACATATACGGATACAATCTCCTTGACGTGCTACATAATGTTGGAAGCCGAGAAGCCCGCAGAACAGCATGAGGAAGAAGGGAGTATGGCATTGCCCAAACTCAACTGCGAGGTCTTCTCTACAGGAGCACTTACGACGAATTCCACCCCATCATTGCAGCTCACCGTCATCAGACTATCTTCCGGACTATTCATGCTCTCAAGGACTACTGTTCAAACAGAGGAGCAGAATCCCCTGATCCTTGTCCGGCTGCACTTGACCCTCCTCCACACAGTGAATTTCTGGAGGAACGACGATTTCAGTTACAACTAAGGGTGTTCGCGAGTCTGGAACCTCGATTCTGAGCCTGGAACCTGACTTGCGAGTCCGAGTCCAGTGCCAGACTCGGATTTGCGAGTCTGAGACTCGGACTTGCGAGTCCCAGACTTGCGAGTCTAGTCTCCTGGATTTGCGAGTCCAGTGGGCAAGAATTGCGAGTCTGGTGCACCATCTAATAAAACAGGGTTATAATCAATGTGTTTTTGAAATTTGTGACTCTAAATTCATGTGAACTCAACATGTAACTAGTAGAGAATGAATTTGACCCATAGTTGTATTCATGTAATCAACAAAGATCCCCTCATTGTCGTCGTTGTCTCGTTGTCGGAGGTCAAGGTGAGATTTGCGAGTCCAGGTCGGTTCTGGACCCTGGATTTGGACTTGCGAGTCTGGGTCCGGACTCGGATTTGCAAGTCCGACTTGCGAGTCCCGGATTTTGGCTTACAGCCTTAGTTACAACCCTTCATCCAAATTCATAGGAGAATGGAGGAAGAAGCAGAACTTTGAGCCATCGAAGAACGGCCTCGCACTCCCCAATCTCCCACATCCTCCAATGGAGTGGAATGCTGGGAGCGTCACTACGGATCTCTCCCTTTGCTTTCTCACCTCTTGTCAAACTTCAAGGGGAGTGTCAGAAATAAAGCCTTCACAAGAGACCAAAATATCAAACTCGATCTCAATAACGGTTCAAGTCCAATGACTGAGCCACCTTGACCAACGGCTCTCTGGCCACTCGACCGTTTGTACCCTTCGGTCAAGTCATCCCCTAATAAAATGACACCTGTCACCCACGTTTGGCTAGTGGAAAGAAGCCGTTGCTCTGCTCATTTGTTGTGTTTTGTCCTTTTATACCGAGGATGTTCATCCCCTCGAGTTAACCAGAACAGTTCTTCCCATCCTGTTCCCCTTTGGTTCCACAGCCTCGCCACCGTGTCTTCACTCTGCTCGCACCTCGCACTCCCTGACTTCGCCAGCCTCTCTCAGCTCTTCGCTCCGTCACTCCCGCTCCTTCGCTCAGCTCTCTTACTCCGCCAACCATCACTCATCTCGCTAGCACTCTCTCTCACATCAGCTTGTCTACCCCGACTACCTCACGTCTCACCCTTTATCAACATCTGCAACTAACTCCTCGGACTGCTCTCGCCTACGTCACCCTGCTGACGTACACTTGCATGTTCCGATGCTTCTGCCTGCTTCTGCTGTTGCTATCCTCACGCCTGCATTCTTCTGTCAAACACTACGATGAAACCTTTGCGCCAATGGCAAAGTTTGCCTCCATTTGCTCCATCCTCTCGGCGGCGGCGGCGCGCGACTACGAAGTCCACCAAATGGACGTGAAAACTGCGTTCCTAAACGGTGACCTGGACAAGGAGGTCTACATGGAGGTGCCGGAGGGGGTGGAAGCGCCGCCGGGGAATGTGTGCCGGCTTCGCAAGGCGCTCTACGGGCTGAAGCAAGCGCCACTCATGTGCTACCAGAAAATGGACGGCTTCATGGCCAAGCTTGGCTTAAAGCGCAGCAAGGTGTATCACAACGTGTAGGTGCGGAAGCAGTCGGGGTTGCATTAGATCGTGGCACTTTACGTAGATGATCTCATCCTCGTGTCATTGGACATGGAGGAATTGGTGAACGTGAAGCGACAGCTGGGCGATCGGTTCAAAATGGCCGACATGGGCGAGCTCGAGTACTACCTCGGTGTCGACATCAAGAGGGACTGCAAGGCACGCACGCTCGAGATGAGGCAGGCAAAGTATGTGCAAGAGGTGCTCCGCCGCTACAACATGGAGGAGTGCAACCCCATCGGCACACCCATGACAACCACATGTGAGATGAGCTTGAGCATGGGCCCGAGCATGGACGAGGAGGAGGAGATGGCAGGTGTGCCATACTAGTCCGCAGTGGGGAGCATCATGTACGCCATGCTGGCAACGCGGCCCGACCTGGCCTTCGCGGAGGGCCAAGTGAGCCGCTACGTTGCTCACCCCGGGCCGTTGCATTGGCAAGCTGTGAAGCGGATCCTCCGCTATCTCAAGGCGACAAAACAGTCGCGACTCGTGTTTGGAGGGGGAGCACGTGACGACTCCCTCGAGTTGGTCGGCTACTCCGATGCACACTGGGCTAGTGATGTGGATGACAGAAAATCAACATCGGGGTACGTGTTTGTGCTTGGTGGTGAAGCGGTTTCATGGGCAAGAAGAAAGCAGGACTGCGTGGCGCTGTCCTGCACTGAAGCGGAGTACATCACGGTCGTGGAAGCCGCAAAGGAGGCTGTGTGGCTGGGGCGGCTACTATAGGAGATCAGCGTGCCGCAAAGGAAGCCAACAGTACTCACTGCGGGAAACATGAGTGCCATCAGCCGGACCCAGAACCCGGTGCTGCACAGGAGGACCAAGCAAATCGAGATCCGGCATCACTATGCGCGAGACTTGGTGGCGAAGGGATATGCGGCAATCGTGCATTGTGGCACTAAGCGCATGCTCGCCGATGCCATGACCAAGGCACAGCCCAAGGACAGGCACGATGCGAGCTGCATGGAGCTCGGTCTGCGCTGTGAGGTTTAAAATGCTGCAGGTTCCAAGGACATGGCATCAAGGCTGCGGTACAGGTGGGAGATTGTTGACATGGTGTGCCCCTTGCCATGAGTGACGTTAATCGTATGCCATGGTTCGACCACTGGCTAGTGATGGAACACCTGATCTGACTTTAGATTTGGATTCCTTGGATTTTTCCATGCAGGATTGAGCTTTGAATCTCTCAATTTGAGTGAGTATTCAGAAAGGTAGCCTAGCCCGAAAATCGGGTATTGGGTGGATGGAATCTGGTATCCGCCATGGGTGGCGGGATAATCCACCGCCAATGATCCGAGTTCGTCTCCAATGGGCTCCAAATGCACCAAGGGCATGAATGAGGCAACCATAAGGACCTCCTTGACTAGGGTGAACTTCTCCTCGAATTTTGGGCGAGGAAAGGCGCTTTGACGGGTCACCGTTCAAGCACCTCCCATCGCCTAGAGTGGAAGGCTAGGTGGGCTACTCCACCAAGGGTTACTTCCATGGCCGTGGCAGGGGCTCTACTTCTCCGTTTTGGGTGTGCTTGGATGTGTTGGAAAGCTTAGATCACAGGCTATAAGGATCTGATGTAATCTCACTATGCTAACTAACAAAAACTTGCTTCGATTCAGTTCTACTGAATGCGACGTGTTCTGCCCACTCACATCTGTGATCCTTGTGCTCCACACTCTTCACCATTGGTGTCCTTTGGCTGCTCAAAACACTCATAGCGTGCATCAGTGAGAGCTAGGCATCGTTGAGGGTGCCTCCACACCCACTAGTGCCAACAAAGGGTTATGGACCCACGTCCCTAGAAGGACCCTAGCTCTACAACGCTACCACCGCACGCCGTGGCACCGACAGAGCAAGAGAGCGTCGGCGTCTCCAATTTTGACGGACTTGGCTTCCACTTCTGGATGTGGGAGTTTGAGGTCTTCCTTGATGACAAGGGCTTGCTTGAGCTGCTCAACAGTAAAGAAATGACCCCTCCGGATACCGCGACGCCGGAGGAAGTGGAAGCGTACAATAAGCACAACAAGAAGGCGCTTTCTTTGTTGGAGTATGCGCTTGCTCCGATACAACGCACTCTCATTCAAGGATGCACGTAGGCCGCGGAGGCCTGGAAAAAGCTCTGCACCATCTACCAGTCTGCTAACCTTGCTGACCAGCTCTTCTTCTTCAAGAGGCTCGTCACCCTCAGTGCCAAGGAAGGTGACGACATCATGGAGATCCTGCAGTAGATTGAGTCACTGAATGCCGAGTGCATAGCCACCGGGTGGAAGGTCGACCCTCAGCTGCAAGCCATGATCCTCCTCCTAGCCTTGCCGGACAGTTGGAGTCCCATGATCACCGTCGTAGCCGGCTGGTCCGCCGATGAGCTGAAGTACCCGAAGGTGGCTGAGTACGTCTGCAATGAATGGATGCGGCTTGGTGGGAGAGAGAGTGGGACAACATCAAGTTCCGCCTATGCCGTCCGCCCTCAAGGTGGAGGGGGAGGCAAGAAGGGGAAGGGTGCCAAGCAGGGTACCAAGAAAGCTGACAAGAAGGGGGAGTGCTATGTGTGTGGCAAAGAAGGCCACTACGCACGCAACTGCCCCAACAGAAAGCCGGACAACCCGGGGAAAGCTGGAAAGAAGGACGACCGCGCAATGATGGCGAAGGAGTCCACCGACTTGAGAGATCCGGGAGTCTCCGTGATTGACTCCGGATCAGGCCGCCACACGCAATGTAAGCGGGCGGCATTTGTCACCTATGATGCCTCGGAACGGCGCATGACGGTGGCCAACGGCAAAACAGAGTTGGCTGCCGAAGAAGGCAATCTTTGCATGGAGGTGGATGTGGACGGGGAGGCTGTCACGAGCACAACTCACGATGTGCTCCACATGCCCAAATTTGGGGCAAATCTACTGTCAGTGAGCCGCCTTACCGACAAGGGGCTCGAGGTGCTCTTCAACAAGAAGGAGGTCATAAGCTGGATGGGGGGGGGGACGGTGAGGTGATTGCATGTGGAAAGTGAGAGGACGACTTGTACCTACTACGTGCAAAGATCCTTGGCAGCCAGGCAAGGTCCGACGTTGTCCACCTCGCGAAGAAGGACGAAGGAGACCTGGACCTATGGCACCGTCGCATATGCCACATCGCTCTCTCAACTGTGAGGGATATGGCAAAGAAGGAAATGGTGTGAGGTCATGAGGTCAAGAGCCTTGATGTAGCGAAGGATGCTGTGTGCGAGCCGTGTGTGGTCGGCAAGGCGACACGGCAGCCGTTTGATGGCAAAGGGACGCGAGCATCGGCAAAGTTGGAGGTGGTCCACACTGACGTGTGCGGACCATTGGAGAGCTCCATCGGGGGCGCTCGCTACTTCGTCACCTTCATCCATGACCACATCCATCTACCTCTACATCATTAAGAGGGAGAGCAATGACTTGTCGTGTATGCAGGAGTTTGTGGCAGCTGTGGAGCGATAAACGGAGTTGAAGGTGAAGGCGTTCCTGAGCGACAACGGTGGCGAGTACGAGGGCTGCTCGACATGGATGAAGAGCAAGGGGATCGCTTGGCAGAAAACTACGCCACACTCTCCGCAGCAGAACGGCCTCTGCGAGAGCGCAAACCGCACCATCCTCAACATGGTCTGGTCCATATTGAGTGATGCTCGCCTCGCACAGCGGTACTGGGAAGAGGCGGCATGGGCATCGGCGTACATCATGAACCTGATGCCAAAAAGCCGCTAATAGACATGGAGTCCAAGGTGTGGAAGACGCCACAAGAAGTGTGGAGCGGGAGGAAGCCAACTGTGGCACACCTCCGCACGTTTGGATGTGCTCCACATGCTGCTGTGCAGGCACGGGAGGGGCGGGGCAAGCTGGACCCGCGGACTCGCCGGTGCATCTTCGTCGGGTACGAGAGTGGGAGCAAGGCGTACCGGCTCTTCGACCCGCGGAGGCAGCAAATCGTGAAGAGTCACGATGTCACGTTTGACGAGGACAGCCATTGGACGGACAAGGACGCGGGTCTCTCCAAGCCGGGGGAGTGGCTGCCACTCCTCGAGGGGGAGACTCCGAGGATGCAAAAGAGGGTGATGTCCCATTGGCTCCAGCCGGCGAGAACCATCCGGGCGATGTGGGAGTGGCTGATTTGCATTCAGCCAAGTCGGACGATGAGTCCAAAGCGCCGGCAGCAGTGGAGCTGAACAAAGAGGTGGGGAGTGAGCCCGTATCCCCATGGTCCCCGAGAAAGGGGGAGCAGGCCAGCGGGTCAAGTGGCACCGCAAGGGGGCAGCAACAGCAGTCGCATCGGCAGCACCAGCAGCAGCCTCAACAGTAGTTGCCTTTAGGAAGCAGACTCGCAAGGCGGACAGAAAAGAGGTACGATACCGCAAAGGGCATCTGGACTAGGCTCGCTCGAGCATTCTTTGTGCAAGAGGAGCCTGAGACCGTCAAGGAGGCGTTGTAGCGGAAGGATGGGGCTGAGTGGGAGGGAGCTATAAAATATGAGCTTGCCTCCCATGAAGAGAACGGCACTTGGCAGCTGATTGACAGGCCGGAGGGCGCAAACATCATCGGCTGCAAGTGGATCTTCAAGAAGAAGATCACCAAGGAGGGGAAGGTGGAGCGGTACAAGGCGCGGCTGGTCACGAAGGGGTATGCCCAGCGACAGGGTGAACACTACGATGAAAGCTTCACGCCGGTGGCAAAGTTTGCCTCCATTTGCTCCATCCTCTAGGTGGCGGCGGCGCACGACTACAAAGTCCACCAAATGGACGTAAAAACCACGTTCCTCAACGGTGACCTGGACAAGCAGGTCTACATGGAGGTGCCGGAGGGGGTGGAAGCGCAGCCGTGGAAGGTGTGCCAGCTTCGCAAGGCGCTCTATGGGCTGAAGCAAGCGCCACTCATGTGGTACCTGAAAATGGATGGCTTTATGGCCGAGCTTGGCTTAAAGCGCTGCAAGGCGGATCACAGCGTGTACGTGCGGAAGCAGCCGGGGTTGCACCAGATCGTGGCACTTGACGTGGATGATCTCATCCTCATGTCGTCGGACATGGAGGAGTTGGTGAACCTGAAGTGGCAGCTAGGCGATCGGTTCAAAATGACTGAAATGGAAGAGCTCGACTACTACCTCGGCGTCGCCATCAAGAGGGACCGCAAGGCACGCACACTCGAGATGGAGCACGCAAAGTACGTGCAAGAGGTGCTCTGCCGCTACAACATGGAGGAGTGCAACCCCATCGGCACACCCATGACAACCACATGTGAGATGAGCTTGAGCATGGACTCGAGCATGGACGAGGAGAAGGAGGAGATGGCAGGTGTGCCATACCAATCCGCAGTGGGGAGCATCATGTTCGCCATGGTGGCGACGCGGCCCGACCTGGCCTTCACGGAGGGCCAAGTGAGCCGCTACGTTGCTGATCCCGGGCCACTGCATTTGCAAGCGGTGAAGCGGATCCTCCGCTATCTCAAGGTGACAAAACAGTCGCGACTCGTGTTTGGAGGGGGAGCACGTGACGACTCCCTCGAGTTGGTCGGCTACTCTGATGCCGACTGGGCTGGTGATGTGGATGACAGAAAATCAACGTCGGGGTACGTGTTTGTGCTTTGTGGTGAAGCGGTTTCATGGGCAAGCAGAAAGCACTGAAGCGGAGTACATCGCGCTCGTAGAAGCCGCAAAGGAGGCGGTGTGGCTGCAGCGGCTACTATAGGAGATCGGCATGCCACAAAGGAAGCCAACAGTACTCAATGTGGGCAACATGAGTGCCATCAGCCTGACCCAGAACCCGGTGCTGCACAGGAGGACTAAGCACATCAAGATCCGGCATCACGATGCGTGAGACTTGGTGGCGAAGGGAGATGCGGCTATTGTGCATTGTGGCACTAACCGCATGCCATGCCATGACCAAGGCACAGTCCAAGGACAGGCGCAATGCGAGCTGCATGGAGCTCGGTCTGCACTGTGAGGTTTAAATTTTTTGCAGGTTCCAAGGAAAGGGCATCAAGGCTGCGGTGCAAGGTGGAGATTGTTGACATGGTGTGCCCCTTGCCATGAGTGGTCGAAAACCTGATCTGAATTTAGATTTGGAATCCTTGGATTTCTCCATGCAGGATTTAGCTTTGAATTGCTCAATTTGAGTGATTATTCAGAAAGGTAGCCTAGCCCGAAAATCGGGTATTGGGTGGATGGAATCTGGTATCCGCCATGGGTGGCGGGATAATCCACGGCCAGTGATCAGAGTTCATCTCCAATGAGCTCCAAATGCACCAAGGGCATGAATGAGGCAACCATAATGATCTCCTTGACCAGGGTGAACGTCTTCTCGACTTCTGGGTGAGGAAAGGCGCTTTGACGGGTCATCGTTGAAGCGCCTCCCATCGCCTACAGTGCAATGCTAGTGGGGGGCTCCACCAAGGGTTACTTCGACGGCCATAGCAAGAGCTCTACTGCTCCGTTTTGGGTGTCATTGGATGCGTTGGAAATCTTAGGTCACAGGCTATAAGGATCTGATGTAACCTCACTATGCTAACTAAGAAAAACCTGTCTCCATTCACTTCTACTAGATGCGACGTGTTCTACCCACTCACATCCGTGATCCTTGTGCTTAACACTGTTCACCATTGGTGTCCTTTGGCTGCTCAAAACACTCGTAGCGTACATCAATGACAGCTAGGCATTGTTGAGGGTGCCTCCACACCCACTAGTACCAGCAAAGGGTTATGGGCCCACATGCCTAGAAGGACCCTAGCTCTACAACTTTCATGCTACCATCGCGCGCCGTGGCACTGACCGAGCAAGAGAGCATCGGCGTCTCCAATTTTGATTGACTTGGTTTCCACTTGTGGAGGTGGGAGTTTGAGGTCTTCCTTGATGACAAGGGCCTGCTTGAGCTGCTCAACGGTAAAGAAACAACCCCTTTGGATACCGCAACGCTGGAGGAAGTGGAAGCGTACAAGAAGCGCAACAAAAAGGCGCTTGCTTTGTTGGTGTATGCGCTTGCTCCGACACAACGCTCCCTCATTCAAGGATGCACGGAGGCCGCGGAGGCCTGGAAAAAGCTCTGCACAATCTACCACTCTGCTAACCTTGCTAATCAGTCCTTCGTCTTCAGGAGGCTCGTCACCCTCAGTGCCAACGAAGGCGACGACATCACGGAGATCCTGCAGCAGATTGAGTCACTGACTGCCGAGTGCGTAGCCACTGGGTGGATGGTCGACCCTCAGCTGCAAGCCATGATCCTCCTCCTTGCCTTGCCGGACAGTTGGATTCCCATGATCACTGTCGTAGGCGGCTGGTCCGCTNAAGCTCTGCACAATCTACCACTCTGCTAACCTTGCTAACCAGTCCTTCGTCTTCAGGAGGCTCGTCACCCTCAGTGCCAACGAAGGCGACGACATCACGGAGATCCTGCAGCAGATTGAGTCACTGACTGCCGAGTGCGTAGCCACTGGGTGGATGGTCGACCCTCAGCTGCAAGCCATGATCCTCCTCCTTGCCTTGCCGGACAGTTGGATTCCCATGATCACTGTCGTAGGCGGCTGGTCCGCTGATGAGCTGAAGTACCCGAAGGTGGCTGAGTATGTCCACAATGAATGGATGCCGCGTGGTGGGAGAGAGAGTGGGAGAACATCAAGTTCCACCTACGCCGTCCGCCCTCAAGGTGGAGGGGGATGCAAGAAGGGGAAAGGTGCCAAGCAGGGCACCAAGAAAGGTGACAAGAAGGGGGGGTGCTATGTGTGTGGCAAAGAAGGCCACTACGCATGAAACTGCCCCAACAGGAAGTCGGACCAGTCGGGGAAAGCTGGAAAGAAGGATGACCGCGCAATGATGGCAAAGGAGTCCACCGACTTGACAGATCCGAGAGTCTCTGTGATTGACTCCGGATCAGGCCGCCACATGCAATGTAAGCGGACGGCATTTGTCACCTATGGCGCCTCGGAACGGCGCATGTTGGTGGCCAATGGAAAAACAGAGTTGGCTGCCAGAGAAGGCAAAATTCGCATCGAGGTGGATGTGGACGGGGAGGCTGTCATGAGCACAATTCACGACGTGCTCCACATGTCCAACTTTGGAGCAAATCTGTTGTCAGTGAGCCGCTTTACCGACAAGGGGCTCAAGGTGCTCTTCAATAGGAAGGAGGCCATCATCCGGATGGAGGGGGACGGCAAGGTGATTACACGTGGAAAGCAAGAGGACGACTTGTACCTACTACATACAAAGATCCTCCGTAGCCGGGTGGGGTCCAACGTTGCCCACCTCGGGAAGAAGGACGAAGGAGACCTGGACCTATGGCACCATTGCCTATGCCACATCGCTCTCTAAACTGTGAGGGACATGGCAAAGAAGGAAGTGGTGCGGGGTCTTGAGGTCAAGAGCCTTGATGTAGCCAAAGATGCCGTGTGCGAGCCGTGTGTGGTCTGCAAAGCGACGCGGCAGCCATTTGATGGCAAAGGGACGTGAGCATCAACGAAGTTGGAGGTGGTCAACACTAACATATGCGGACCATTCGAGAGCTCCATCGGGGTTGCTCGCTAATTTGTCACCTTCATCCATGACCACAGCCGCAAGCTCTACCTCTACATCATTAAGAGGAAGAGCAATGTCTTGACGTGTATGCAGTAGTTTGTGGCGGCTGTGGAGCGGAAAACGGAGTTGAAGGTGAAGGCATTCCTGAGCAACAACGGTGAAAAATACAAGGGATGCTCGGCATGGATGAAGAGCAAGGGAATCGCGTGTTAGAAAACTATGCCACAATCTTTGTAGCAGAACGGCGTTGCCGAGAGGGTGAACCGCACCATCCTCAACATGGTCGGGTCCATGTTGAACGATGCTGGCCTCGCGCATCGGTACTGGGGCAAGGCGGCACGGACAGCTGGGTACATCATGAACCTGACACCAAAAAAGCCACTAAAAGACGCAGACTCCAAGGTGTGGAAGACACCACAAGAAGTGTGGAGCGGGAGGAAGCCAACTGTGGCACACCTCCGTACATTTGGATGTGTTGCACATGCTGTTGTGCAGGCACAGGAGGGGCGGGGCAAGCTGGTCCCGCGGACTCGCCGGTGCATTTTTGTCGGGTACGAGAGCGGGAGCAAGACGTACCGGCTCTTCGACCCGCGGAGGTAGCAAATCGTGAAGAGTCACGATGTCACGTTCGACGAGGACAGCCGTTGGACGGACAAGGACGCGGGTCTCTCCAAGCGGGGGGAGTGGCTGCCACTCCTCGAGGGGGAGACTCCGGAGGACGCAAAAGAGGGTGATGTCCCATCGGCTCCAGCCGGCGAGAACCATCTCAGAGATGTGGGAGCAGTTGATTTGCATTCAGTTGAGTCGGATAATGAGTCCAAAGCGCCGGCAGCAGTGGAGCTGAACGAAGAGGTGGGAAGTGAGCCCGCAACCCCACTATCCCTGAGAAAGCGGGAGCAGGCCAGTAGTGCAAGTGGCACCGCAAGGGGACAGCAGCAGCAGCAGCAGCGGCAGCAGCAGCAGCAGCCTCAATTGCAGTAGCCCGGGAGAAGCAGACGCGGAAGGAGGACGGCAAAGAGGTACGATGCCGCAGAGGGCATCTGGACTGGGTTCGCTCGAGCATTCTTTGCGCAGAAGGAGCCCAAGACTGTCAAATAGGCATTGCAATAGAAGGATGGGGCTGAGTGGAAGGGAGCTATAAAATCTGAGCTTGCCTCCCATGAAGAGAACGGCACTTGGCAGCTGATTGATAGGCCGGAGGGCGCAAAAATCATCGGCTCTAAGTGGATCTTCAAGAAGAAGCTCACCAAGGAGAGGAAGGTGGAGCGGTACAAGGCGCGGCTGGTCATGAAGGGGTACGCCCAGCGAAAGGGTGAACACTACGATGAAACCTTCCCGTTGGTGACAAAGTTTGCCTCCATTCGCTCCATCCTCTCGGTGGCGGCAGCGCACGACTACGAAGTCCATCAAATTGAGACTCGTCTGTAGCCAGAGGGCCGCGCCCCTCAATCCCACTGCCCAACACTTCCAAACCATCGGATCACAGGCCTCTGGGAACATGGAGCTGCCCACATTGTCTACCTCCTTCAATCAATGCAAGTGCTTGAAATGAAAGGACGGACTTAGTCTTTGGTACAAGCCTCTCTTTGAGCACTGTTTGAGTACCTGCAGTTTTGGGAGGTTGGCCACAATGGATGTCGACAGCTCCTCCACGGCTTCCTCCAAAAGGAGGCACACCAACTCCATCTGCTCCTGGGCCAGAGAGCTCCACTAGAGAATGGAGCAATGCCGCTGACAAGCACACCAAGGCGGCCGCCTTGGCTGCCTTGGCTGGCGGCCGCCTTGGCTGGCGGCCAAGGTGTTCCCTCGGCTCAGCTGCAACAAGGCCCGCCCCCCTCTCATCAAACGGCAGTTGCGCCTGAAGCCTCGCCAGCTTCTGCAGGTCCCCCACATGGGAGCCTTCCGGTGCCAACACCACCCCCATGATCCCCAACACAGCGGTCCAAACTGCGGAGTCAAATCCACGCAGTACTCTCAGCCAATCTGGATCCGAAGGTAGTGCCTGAACCGAAAAGTCAGCCTGGGGCACAATGCACAGGCAGAGCATTGTCATGGCTGCTCGAGTATCCTCCAATCGTGGCAATACCCATAACTCTTGAGTCCGATCCAGCAGCCACTCCTCCCCCCATTCTGTCCAAAAACTCTGTCCCCACTGGGCAACCCACGAGCACCACACCGTCTGGGGCTGAAGGAATCCCTGCCAACTCCTCAGGAACAACTCCTTATGTCCTCCGCCACAACAGACACTTCCTCGGCTGGATTTGTAGTCCCTAAATACCCGCAATCTTGAGCATGGCACGGATGCAAGGGCATCTGCTATTCTACAGATCTGGTAGCATGATGGAAGGCGCCAACATTCCCCAAAGCGGCACCCCCCTGACTCAGCAGCTCCGTCTCCCCTGCCTCTAGGATGGGTGAGAGGGCAAGATCAAATAGTACGGGTTCTAACCGGTCCCCTTGTCGCATGTCTTGCTGACTCTCTGAGACTGCTGGTGTGCTCACTCTGAATAACAGCAGTTAAACCGAAAACACATAGAACTGATGCAGTAAAGGAACCCAGGAATTGAGGCCTTTGTTAAGGACTGCTTCAAACACAATTTTGCATTTGACCTCATTGAAGGTGTTGCAGATGCCCAAACGGTGAAGCCAATACGCATGATGTGCGCCCAAGATAGCGTGCACGCCTTGCACAAGCAAAGCCGACCCCTCTGAAACTCCAACCCCAAACTGGAGCGGCAACAACGCCTTCTTGATCTTCTCCTTGTCCCAGATCAACAAGACCCTCCCTGCAAGCCTGAATAATGCCTCCCACACGGTGATAGGTCTCACTCCCTCCTCAGTATCCCCCTTAAGTAATGGGATCAGGCGACTGCGTCCCAAGACGGTATCCACCTCCCTTGGCAGCTGTCCATGTAGGATTATTCACACTATTGCTGCCAAGGATTCAAGACCACCTGGAGTGTCCAAGGCGAGATCACACAGCATTTCCTAGGTGAGACCCTCTGGCCCTGTGCCCGAACCCCGTGGAGCATCTTGCAAAGCCTCCACCACCATGTCCTTGGCGACGAGGTCAAGGAGCAAGCCCTCAGGTGGGTCAAAGGGCTCAATTCAAGGGACTAGAGGAGCAGTTGCTGGGGGGTGCCGCTCGTGCAGAGCACGACGAGCGCCCTCACTATCAGCCACTGGGGGCCGATAGTGAACAAGATCAACCCCCCGGGCTGGTGCGCCTGTGTGCACCATGCAAATCGCACGTTTCCACTGTCCCTCCCCTGCTACTTGCTGCTTTGCCAAGGATAGATGTGCTGCTGGCCTTGCTGGTGGTGCAGGGCGGTATGCTAACCTGGTGGACTCCATTGCCTGGTGAATCAGTCCTACCCAATCCCCATGTGTAAACCGCTTGCACCGTTCTAAGATGATCTCATTCTACGACATGGGTTGTGACGTCCCCACCCCGCGGACAGCTTTCTCCTTGCCACAAAATTTCTCCTTGGACATCACAACCCTTTAGAGAAAAACATGTATGTGCAGGAGGAGCATCCAGCCAAGGCACAAGGAGCCTGCATCAAGGGTCGGCCCCACCACCAAGGACATGAAGAACTCGATAGTTGTCATCACTCAGCAGCACGGCTGTTCATGCACACGCCTCTCAACTGCGGGTGCTGAAATGAGCGATGAGTATCATGCCCCTTCAGAGCCATCCAACGCTCTACCAAGTCTCTACCAGCACACTTCGGCAATACTATCCCACGCTGTACAGATGAAAAGATCCTGGGCTGGTCTCACCGCTCCCTCGGCCCTGCAGAGACCATATATCCAACCTCTCACCAAATCTGCTGCCTCCAATAGTGCTGCCCCTTCTAAGTTTCGGAATTCACCAGGTATGCCTGACATTTCAACTTTTCCAAGTGCTAAGAGAGTAATTCCCATCTTGGATAGACCATTGGCGACCTGGTTTTATTCTTGAGGGATCCAGTGGAATCTGGTTATTTAGACACCACGTGTGGTCTCCAAGACAGCATTCCGATGTTGCTCAAGGCGGTCCATGTAGCGTCTCCTTAGCTGGTTCACCATCAGTTGAGAGTCCCCGTCGATTAGTACTTGCTCCAAGCTGTGAATACGCCGGATCGCAACGGTATAGCAAACCGGTCCCAACATGGGAGGCCTCCAACCGCTCTTATTATTGTAACCAAGATAAAACATCACCCTCAAACAAGGGATCCATACTTTAGGTTTGTTCAGTTTGTAACCTCACGAAGTCCGCATGAAGGTCTTTAGTATCTACCCTTGGTTGGAAACTATGTGAGGAGACTCAAAGGCAATAACTGTAAATGGATGCATGCAGGGTACATGCTTTTGTACTTGCAGAGCGTTGCTTATGCTTCTGCTTGCAGTGGCTCCACAGGAGCCAACCTCAGCCTATAGTCCTACTTGGCGCCAAGTGTCATCCTCAAGACAGGCTCTAGTAAGCTTCAGAGAAGCTTCCTGTCCCATTCTGGGCCACAAAGAAAAATGCGGTCATCGCAGGGTTGGAGCCTGCAACCCATGAGCTCCGGCACCCGTCCCAACTAGGCCAAAAAGTTTTGTTTCCTATGATGATCTCTAGGGGACATACCTATTATGGGCAGTGCATGTTAACTACTGAGCTAACCACCTCTGGCAGAGAAGCAGCGAAACCAAAAACCTCACAAAGGTTTTTAGGACTTCTTCCTTCGTGGACATGTGTCATGCACCCCAAACTTAATCAGGCATATACGTCACTTTCAAGAGTACTAACGCCTTAATATTACATCCCAAGAAGAGCTCAAGTTGTCAATAGGCAAGAGAGCATCAAGCAAGGGTTGATTGATCAGCATGTAAGACAAGTCCTTTTATGGTTGTCTGTCCAGTCCTATAACTCAAAAGCACATTCCTGTGAAGTGGCCTGAACCAACCACATCACCAATAGACTTGCACTGTGGGCTTGACACATAAGCATCCTAGTGTCAAGGTGACAGACCAACCATGTAGCATCCAAGAAGCTACGGACTTGATTTGTTGGAAGCTTCCATAGCAAACAAGATGTGCATGGGACCAGGATCGAACTCCTGACCTCTCCTATGTTGACCCGGGGTCCCGAGGTGACCCCATCACCACGGCCGCGGCACAGCGGACCACCGCGATGCCCCCGCGATGTGCGGTGGGCGGTCGTTTTCAACTTTCGAGTGCGACACACCCGCACGAGACGTTACACACGTCACCGGGCCACTGCGGCCGGCACCCACCACCGCAAGAGGGTTATTTGCGAGGCATCCAGCTCGAACCCTCCCAATATCCCAACTCACGTTGCTCATCCATGAGCCATTTCACCCTCACCATCCCTCCATTGGGTGGTTATGAATGGATTCACTTTGAACAGCCTGGCATGCATATAGACAGACTGATATGCAAGAGTCCAATGCCTGTGATTCTGCTATACACGTGGCCAGCTCGTTGATGTTCATCGATGGGGAGATAATGTAGACACTGCCAGGTCAACATGCACGTTTCTACTTTCAATAATTCTCTCGACGAACCGTGGTTGAACTCACGGTTCGACGTATCATATTGCATTTACGTGAAACATTTCATTTATCGTTCGTATTGCATGCATGACGACATTTTCCAACTTTTGAACTTAGTGGTTTTCAAAATCAGGAATTTTTGAATACTTGGGTCCAAACATTTGAATTCACGGGTTTGCGAACTGATGGGTTCGCGAGTTCCCATCATCCACTGGCTGCAGAGCCGTGGACTCCCACCATGCATCTGCCACCGGACTCGTACACTGCAGCCATCCCAGCGTCACTCATCGACACCGAGAAAGACGACTGCGAGCTCTTACCCGTCATAGTTTTACACTTGGCCGTGGGCAAGGCCCGCGGCCTCCTACAACCATGCCACCCAGGAGGGCACCAACTGCATCGTCAGGTAGGGACTCCTCCTCCCTCCCTGCCTCAACGTCAGCAGCATCTGCCGTACGCTTTACCCAGGTGGATTTCGCGCCGCCACCATGTGGTCGTCTGCACGGTGATGCACTGACACTCGCCCTCTCTCGGCACTGCAAGCCTGTCCCGACAGCATCGAAGAAGGGTTTTATTGTGGCAGCTGTGGTGTCACAAAGAGTGGCACATGCGACCGCATCCAAGGGAATTTTGGCATGCCTAATGGGAACATTTCTTACTGCCCCTATCCGCCCCCCATCGCCCGAGACATGTTGGGTCTCGAGAGGTACCCCCGCCCCCCTGCAAGCTGGAAACCAGCTTGTCCTTGGCTGTACAACGGACTTGGTGACTCATGGGGCACAAGCGCAAAACAAGTGTCATGGACCTCCCTCTTCGAGACAAGGCAGCGTGAGGAGGCTCTGGAGAGAGCAAGCCAGCCTACTGGTGAGGTGCCAGACCCCTTTTCAGCAGCTCGTTCCACTGTTGACCAGATGCAGCAGCAGGGGGAGGTTCTGCTGCGTGCGGCGGACCTGTGCGAGCAGGTTGATCTTTCTCGGCAGCTGCTGGAGCAGCCAGTCTCTCTGGCAGATGTCAACAAAATGGCGGGGATGGTGGAGACGTCGATGCGGGGATACTGCGCGGCCGCGGCTAACCAAGCCTGTCAGATGTCAATCGTGAAGCTGATGTGTGGCGGCGCCCTGCCAATCAGCTTCTGTAGAGAGCCGTGGTTGAACGACGTTGTGCGTATGGGCAGGCTGACCAACACAACATTCCGCCTTCCTGGCAGGTCCACAGTCGTCGGTGATTTGCTGCCTAAGCTCGACGCTAAGCTGGCTATTGAGGACGCATCACTGAAGCAAGGATGGCCTATCTATGGGGTCACGGTGGCTGTAGATGAGTGGGCCGACCAGCAGCAGCGCCCCATCTATAATGCCATGGTGCTGAACGCCAAGGGGCCCTGCCATGTGTTTTCACGTGATGCTAGCGGCAGAGTGAGGAACGCGGACCACATGGCTACTATGATCGAGGAAGCCATCGAAGAAGTGGGGGTGCAGAACGTAGTCAGCGTCGTCTGCGACAACACTGCCGTGAACAAGCGTGCAGCAGAGGACTTGGAGAGCAAGTACCCCTCGGTGCTTTGGCAGGGTTGCTGCGCGCATAACTTGGACCTTGTCCTCAAGGACATAGGCAAGTCTGTCTGGGGGGCTGCCATTCTGTCGCGCTGTGAGAAGGTGGTCAATTTTTTCCGCAACAACGACATGCCCCGCACGTGGCTGAAGTAGTCGTCGGACGGCCGGGTCCTCATCCAGAAGTGTGACACATGCTTCGCATCGGCTCACGGCATGCTACAGCATTTTTTGGACATGCGTCCATTTTTGCTGAAGCTGGTCAACCACAAATGCTGGAAGGGCATGGGAAGCCAGATGGAAAGCCTCTTCAAGCAAAGGAAGAAGGCTGTGCGTGGCTTCATCCGCCGGCAAGTTTTCTGGCTGCAGGTCCGCCAGATGAGAGACCTCATGACGCCACTTGTGAAGGTACTGCGGGTGGAAGACTCTCCAGGAGGACAGGTAGGGGAGATGTACGAGGCTCTGCTTGACTGCACCTCTGAGCTGAAGGCGCTGTCGTCAAGCCGGGGCAGGAAGCCGACTAAGGTGGGCAATGCACCGTTGAAGTTTGCAATACAGCGTCTTGTGAAGCGGTGGAGGAACGACATGAGCTGTCCCCTCTATGCTGCAGCCCAAAGAGTGCATCCCTTGCATTTTGGGAATGACCTTGGGGGAGATGTGGAGATGGTTCAGGCGTGGGCTGCAGTGGTTGAGGCATAGGTTCCTGAGAAGAAGCGGGACGAGTTGCAGAGCCAGCTTGAGGCCTTCCAGCTTGGCCGTGTGACACCCGAGGTCATTCCCCTGACCACAAAGCGGCTGAGTGACAAGGCTCGTGCCGCAGTTGCCAAGGTGGTGACAGGTTTGCTCAAGCCCTTTGAGTGGGCATCGCTGCACCTTGTTCACCTGCCCACCCTGCGTGAGCTGGCCATGCGGTTACTGGCGCAGGCAGCCTCTTCCTCGGACTGCGAGCGTGTCTTCTCGACACACCAGCTGATCCACACCGCACATCGTAACCGACTGAAAGTGAGCACCTTGGAGATGCTGGTCCGGTGCAATGTGCGCCTGCGCCGGCAGTACAAAGCAAGCAAGGGCTGGTGCAAGACACCAAACGTTCTGGTCCCGAATGACTCGGAGAGCGAGGATGGTGGGGAACTTGTTACAGATGTGGCTGACGAGGAGGAGGAGATGGAAGAGGAGGAACAGAGCTCGGATGAAATGGAAGACGAGGAGGAGGTGGTGGTGGAGGGGGAAGAGGACGAGGAGCAGGAGGAGAATGAAGCAATAGATGTGGAGCAGCAGGAGAAGATCCGTGAAGCACATGGTGAAGATCCCCCCTCATTTGCTAGGACTGTTCGCACTCGGGCTGATGTGGAAGCCCTCATTGAGAAGGTTGGGCAGATTGCTGGCCATGGTCATGGCTGTTGGGCTAGAGAAGAGGAAGGGACAGGAGGGGAAGAGGAGGAAGGGGGGGAGCATGATGCGGGTGAGGAAGGAGAGAACGAGGCTGCTACAGGTGAAGGAGAGGAAGAGGGAGCTGAGGATGAAGTTGCAGAAGATGAAGGAGCGGGTGAGGAAGGAGATGAAGGGGAGGGGAATGGGGAAGGAGATGGGGCACATGGGAATGAGGAAGAAGATGGCGGAGATGAGGAGGGGGCTGCAGATGGTGGGGTTGAGGAGGTGGCAGAAGAGGAAGGGGGAGAGGAGGAGGATGAAGGGGAATGGGCGAATGGACAGGGTCTGGAAGAAGCAGAAGCAGCAGGTGGAGGAGGAGCGGAGAATGGAGATGGGGAATGTGGAGAAGGAGAGGGGAGGGGAGCATCAGGTAAGCATCCTGCCACATAGGGTGGCTCTGCCCCAGGCTCCAGCTCCAAGGTGGCAAGCAATGATGGCAGTAGCCTGAAAGGAAAAGGAGCAGGCTTGAGAGCTCGGAGTGCAGCAAGCAACATGGCGCGCAGTGCAGCAGGTGGCAAGGCTGCTGGTGGAGCAGCCTCTAAGGCTTCTGCTGGAGCAGCCTCTAAGGCTGCTGGTGGAGCAGCCTCTAAGGCTTCTGCTAGAGCAGCCTCTAAGGCTGCTGGTGGAGCAGCCTCAAAGGCTGCTGGTGGAGCAGCCTCAAAGGCTGCTGGTGGAGCAGCCTCTAAGGGTGCTCGTGGTGCAGTCTCTAAGGCTGCTATTGCAGGAACATGCAGGGGGAAGCGGGCCACTGAAGCACCTGCTGACAAGGCAGTGAACAATGGATCCAAGCGTCTCAGGACAGGGCGTTAGTGGCACATATGAGGAGGGAGACTGGGGGGGGGAGGGGGAGTGGATGTTCTAAACCCCGTTGCTTATCCATGTTGCATGTCTCCATTGCGTGATTTAGACTCCTCATTTGCCTTCATTTCTTTCCCTGCAGCTGTTAGGTTATGAATGGGGCTAGCCAGTGAATCTAAGCTTCCTTCCATGCATTGCATGAGGCCCATGTGTCAGGGGCTTGAAGCAAGATGATTTTCATAGTAGAATGCAATTGTGACTGCCAGAATGTGTTGTCAAGTTGTGAATACCAAGCTGCCAACATGTGAAATTAGGGACAAATGAAATGAACAAAGAGTCCAATGTATTCCTTTGTAACATTATGTACATGGTAATAAACAGAGTTGGTGAGTTATGAGCACCATGAGATGCTCATACATTGACAGCTTACAAATTTTCAAGTTGCAAACCCCCTCTCCCTGCCCACCAACCCCCCCCTCTGAGGTTTCTCAGTCCGGGATGACCGGGGTGGCCGATGTGCCGCTGTGAGGGGGGGGTCACATCAATGCGCCGCAGTGCACATCAATGTGCCGATGTTCGGGGTGGTCAGGTCAACATAGGACCTCTCACTTGGCGAAATCAACAAAATAGCCAAGGTAACCACTCACCCACATGGTGTACTCACAGGTCATATCTCACATGAGACAGAGCATAGTTGAGTCACCCTACAACGAATCTAGGGGTCATACCTCCACAAGGGGCATAGCATTCCTGATCCGTCGTACAAGACAGAAGAAGGGGCAAACATATTCAACAAATATCTCCCCTGCACCTTACGTCAGTTTCCATCATCATTATTCATCACTTGCGTTGACCATGCCGATACCTTGCCTGCCCGTCTGGTGGAGATCCCTGTCCAATGGCTTTGTAAGCATCTCAGCCCGGTTCAGCTTGGTGCTGACATACTCCAGCTCCATTGTCTGCTTATAGACCAAGTCCCGAGCAAAGTGGTAGCGGATCTCGATGTGCTTTGTGCGCCTGGACAAAAGTGGGTTCTTGGACATGTCAATCGCGCTCATGTTGTCAATCTTGAAGATTGTCACCGTTGCCTGTGGTGCCTTCATCGCAAAGAGCAAGCTACGAAGCCACTACACCTCCTTAGACACCTCAGCCAATACAATGTACTCAGCTTCAGCTGTTGATAGAGAGACACACTCCTCCTTGCGACTCACCCAACTGATAGCACCTCCATTTAGCATACACACGAAGCCAGAGGTGGATTTTTTGTCGTTGATATTGCCTCCCTAATCAACGACGGTGTAGCACATGAGCCGGAGTGACGTGGATCCAACGATGCCTCCAAACTGGAGTCCCACATGTCGCGTCCCCTTAAGGTATCACATGATGCGCTTCACAGCCTGCCAGTGCATTGGACCAGGATGGGCCACAAACCGGCTCACTTGCCCAACTACATGGGCTATATCTGGTTGGGTGGCAACCATAGCATACATCAGACTGCCCACTGCAGACTGATATGGGATGCCCAGCATGTCAGTTTTCTCCGCTTTGTTGGATGGGGACATGGAGGTGGAGAGCTTGCACTCTAAGCTCATGGGTGTGCTGGCAGGCTTGTAATCTGCGATGTCGTATCGTTTGAGGATGGAGTCAATGCACTTTGTCTGGTTAAGGCTGATGGTAACTGCGGCTCAATCACCCTTGATGGCAATGCCAAGGTAGAAGTTAAGAGGACCCATGTCCTTCATCTTGAACCTGCTACTCAGCTGCCCCTTGAGATCGTCTAACAGTTGCGTTAAAGAAGAGCACATAATCAGGTCATCGACGTACAAGGCTAACAACATAGTCCCTTTGTCGCTCTCATGCACGTATATGCTAAAGTCATTGTTGTAGTGCATGAAGGACCCCTTGGCCATAAATGTATCCATCTCCTGGTACCAAAGTCATAGCACTTGTTTTAGCCCATAGAGCACCTTCACCAACCTGCACACCTTGCCCTCGGGAGCATCAACCCCGTTTGGAACCTCCATCAGCACCTCCTTGTCAAGTTTGCCGTAAAGGAAGGCTGTCTTGGCATCCATCTGGTGGACCTCCATGTTCTCGGCAGCAGCAATGGCAAGCTTTGACCGGATGGAGGCGAACGTCACAATGGGAGCAAAGGTCTCATCATACTCTGCGCGAGGCGTTGAAAGGACCCCTGTGCTACCACCCGTGCCTTGTACTTGTCTATCTTACCATCTTGTTTCCTTTTTACTTTCAACACCCACTTGGACCCCACAACATGAGCGCTGGCAGGTCTGTCCACCAACATCCATGTCCCATTCTCCTCAATGGAGCTGAGTTCACTGTGAATTGCTTCATCCCACTCAGCTTTGCACCTGCCATGCCCTCAGCTCTTGCTTTCTCTCACTCATCTTCCGCTGCACCCTCCAGCCCATCATAGCCGGTCATCCCAAGCCCGGCCATGCTCAATGTGCGCCGGTCCACAGGTTGCACTTTGGTCAAGCAATCCGCACGCATGTTGTGCGTACTATAGTGCTGCAGCACCACCTACCCTTTTTCAACCATGTCCCATGCCTAGTCATAACACATGTCAATATGCTTTGTCCTCCTGTGCTACGTCGGATTTTTCGTCAGCAAAATGGAGTCGGTGTTGTCTTCTTGCATCATCGTAGGCTCCTCCTGCGGCACGCCCAGCTCCCCAAGCAACCTGCCGAGCCACACCGCCTCCTTGACCGCCTCGGCCAGCGTGATGTACTCTGCTTCCACTATGGATGTGGCAATGTAATCCTACTTTCTGCAGCACCACGAGAACGGTGCACCAGCAAGGAAGAATAGGCAGCCAGATGTGGACTTCCGCTTGTCCACGTTGCCAGCGTAGTCTGCATCCGTGTAGTAGACAAGATGCAAGGGGGCCGTCCGCCCCTTGCCGTCAAACCTTAGGCGCGCGTGCCGCGTTGCCTGCAGGTAGCGGAGGATGCGCTTGACTGCCTGCAAGTGTAGTGGCCTTGGATCGGCCACGTGCCTGCTCACTTGGCCCACCGCGTAGACCAGGTCCAGTCGAGTCGCTACCATGGCGTACATGAGGCTGCCCACCACCGAATGGTAGGGCACCCCTGCCATATCCTCCCGCTTTTCTTTTGTCTGTGACGCTATTGCCACACTCAGTTCACAGGTCATGGAGACCAGACTGCCAACTAGTTTGTAGTCCTCCATGCCATATCACTTCAATACTTCTGCCACGTATTTGGCTTGCCCCAGTTCAAGCGTACGCGCCCTCCGGTTCCGCGTGATGCTCACCACGACGTAGTACTCCAGCTCCCCTATGTCCGATATCCGGAACCTGCCACTTAGTTGCTCTTTCAGCTGCTCCAGGCTCGGCAGATCCGTCAAGTACAAATCGTCCACGTACAGTACAACAATCTGATGGAGCTGTTTATTGCGCCGCATGTACACGCTGTGATCCAACTCAGAGCGCCTGAACCCG
The DNA here is from genome assembly GCA_023375785.1 of Penium margaritaceum. Lineage (NCBI taxonomy): Eukaryota > Viridiplantae > Streptophyta > Zygnematophyceae > Desmidiales > Peniaceae > Penium > Penium margaritaceum. The sequence continues at coordinate 216,458 of SZWC01000516.1, forward strand.
AGTTGTGCCATGAAGCTGTCCATCTGTTGGTACCAGCATCTGGGTGATTGTTTTGGCCCATACAAGGACTTCCGCAGCTTGTACACCTTGCCCTCCGATGCCTCCACCCCCTCTGGTATCTCCATATAGATATATTTTTCTATGATGCCATTGAGGAAGGCCGTCTTTACGTCCATTTAATGGAGCTCCATATCCTTTATGGCCACCACCGCAAGGATCGCCCGGATGCTTGTGAACTTGGCGACGGGAGACAAAGTCTCATTGTAGTGCTTGCCCTTACAATGTGCATATCCCTTTGCCACCAGCTGTATCTTGTATTTGTCAACCACATCTTCTTTTCTGAACTTCATCTCAAAGATCCACTTTGAGCCGATGACCTTGGCATCTTTTGGCCTGTCAACCAGCTCCCACGTATCATTTTCCATGATAGACTTGAACCCTCATTTGATAGTTGCATCCTATTTATCCCCTTCGGGCCGTGCAAGTGCCTCTTGCACGGTAGTCTGCTCCGTTGATGCAGCCAGCATGCACCGCAACATAAAAATCAATCGACCGGTGTTTGCTTCGAAGCGCTTCCCCACTTTCCGCTACCTCCCGCTACAGCACGGCAGTTTTGGTAGCCCTAGTGGTCGTTGCTAGAGCTCCAGATCAGCTCACGCTTTGCCATCTCCTTCACGACAGTGAGTGAGAAGTTCCCTAGTGGTTGGTGCCAAAGCTCCAGATCAGCTCCCCCTCCTTTGGCCAGATAGACGGTGCATTCCTGCAACACAATTGAATTTGTCGCCGGGGGGATCACCTCGGTATCCACGATGCAGAGGCCAACCTCGCGCTTAGCCTTCAGCACGGTCTCGCCGCCACCATCCTTTTGCACGACTGCCCGCTTCCTCCTAAAGAGCACCTCGTACCCCTTGTCCATCAAGCGACTGACAATTAGAATGTCAGCCAAGCCGAGTACGTGCTGCACATCCTTAATGACGCGCTGTACCCGCTTTCCACCAACCACCACCTCCACGTCCACGTCTCCTTGGCCAACCACCGGCTCAACCTTGTCGTTTGTGACCACCATGGACTTATTTGAATTGGTGTAGTTGATGAACCTGACCTTCTCGACCTTGGTGTGCTCCTCGGCTCCGGAGTCAAGGCATCGCCGGTTTGCCCTCTTGAGGTAGTGGTTTTGAGTGTCGTTGAGGAGCGCCTTCTTGACTTTGGCGTCCTTGCCGTCGGCCTCTACCTCCTCGGCGCACTCACCGGCCTAGTGGCTCTCCTTGCCGCAGTTGCGACACGCACCCTTCTTGGCGCCCTTCTTGCTGCTGCAATGTCCGCCATCTCCCTTGTCCCCACTTCTAACACCACGCATTTTGCTGACTAGGGCTGATGAGAGAGACAAGGACTCCTTACAGCTCTGTCGATGCGCCTCATTCCGGATGTGTCAGGAGGATCTGCGTGGTGCGGTCCCGACATTTTTCTGATTGTCTCTTGGTGGTTTACGTCTTCTGTTTTCGGCAAATCTGAGACTGAGCGTGAGCTTTCTGGTCGCCTCACGCTATGTGAGGAGGAATTTAGAGACAGTCAGCTTGCAAAGGGAATAATGTCGTTTTGCGTTAGTTTTTAACATATACATGATCACAACGTTTATAGGGCTAGTCATGAGCTTTCAAACGCACCAAACCGCGCACGATTCAGCCAAGCGTAGCCCAAGGTACGCTTGCCGAAGTGCAGGTCTCACCCACCACAGAAACGCCTCCATGACGCGCACACGCCGTGGCACCTTCCTTCACGTGTGAAGCGCCTTTCCCAAGCCGCAGGTCCTCTTGCATGTGGTGTAGGGGTCTCCTGCACTGTTTCCACGGACCTCCCCCACTTTTGAGTCGAGTTTGGTGATGGGGTGTGACAAGGTTTGAAACCTGTCTGTGGACCTGCAGTCCGAATTTTGACCAAGTCCCGAGTAACAAAACGTAATACTGAGTTTCGGACGCTGAGCCATGATTTTGGCTAAGTCCCTCAGTAACAACCTGCACTACAGGATCCGGTAGATGATCCACCTGATCAGGTGGATTATCCACCGGACGCCTCGGCAGGCCTTCCGGAGCAATATCTCCAAATGGTATTTTTGTTACTCAATCCGGTCGATTATCCACCAGATTTCGAGTCGCAGCCAGCTCCCAGAGCCGTTGCGCACACCCCAACTTTGGAAGGCCATATCTTCCTTGATACTTGTTCGATTCTGATGAAACAACTTATACTGGATTCAGCGACTCGTCAGCTTTAAGGAGAAATCATCTATTTTAGGATCCGATCAGTCCTCAAGTTGCCAGATCTGCCGGTGCGGATTTTTCACTTTCTGGCAGCTCGTCGATGCCTCCCAGCGCCGCACTTGGGCATGCGGAGGGGCAACGTTTTAACAGGATATACTCTGCGACCATGCCACAGGTGAGCGTTTCCTCTGCCCATCCTCTCAAGACGGTGATGAGAGGGCTCCAACAGTTAGGAAGAACTATGAGGAGGGAATCGTGCACGATTGGGATCATTGTAGCTCCCGCTACGTCAGCCGAAGCGCAGCGCCCCAAACCAGCCGCTCAGTCGACGGCGTAACCACGTCACCCGCGGAGGCGCCCTCACGCATCAAGGACCCATCAAAATGCTATTTCAGAGGTGCAAGTGTCCCTAAATGTAATGGTGGTGCCCCTCGCGCCTTTGAGGTCCATTTTGATGAGTTAATCATCACGTTTGGTGATGGGGGTTGATGTGGGTCGAAACCTGTTCGCGGACCTGGAGTCCAAAATTTGACTAAGTCCCTGAGTAACAAGCTGCACTACTGGCATCCAGCGGATCATTCACCGGACACCTCGGCAACCCTTCCGGAGCAAAATTCCCAGAAGAAAATTTGTTACTCGGTAAAGTAGAATATTCATCTCCAGTAGAAACGTGACCGACTCCCAGAGCCGCCGTGTTGAATTTTACATAACATGATCTTCAGGAATCTTGAGAAGTAATCCTCAGATTGATACACCATCTGATGCATTGCTTCGAGTATTGGTGGCAGTCTCACCGGTGAGTATCACCACTCACACACACAGACACACATGCTCTCTTGCCTTAACAATGTCATTGACTGTACGATTCAAGGATATAAGCTGAAGGCACAGTTACACGACTCGTCTCACAAGCTTTCCAACGCTACCAAGCTTGTTAAGAATGATCTCATAAAGACAAAGTAATAAGAAATACAAACCTACAACTTTTAAACTGACTATGCTAGCTATGAGCAAAAAAATACAAGTGTTGCATAATCCGGTATCCTGTGTCTTTGAGTCCTTAGTCAGAGGGTCAACCGGACGCCGCTCGATGACCTCCAGTCATTGGCAGACTAAGGTTGGCGGATGTCCAGCGCCCTTGCTGGGATCCACGGACAAGATGGTCCGGATCTGCGGTCACTTCTCATGGCCATCGATCTTTTTCGGGCGGCATCTTCAAGAGGAGGCCGATGTTCACACTTCTCGATTTGTCAGCGGCTCCGATCAGTCCGCTTCCCTCGCAGTGATTCTGGATCATCGGATCCGTCTTTAGAAAGACGTCGCCTGCCCCCGACCTCCAGTCCTTTTCCGCGTCAACAGGCTTTACAATCGAGAGGAGGCCGCGCTCACACTCTCCCTTAGTCTGCCAAACCACACACCGCTTTTGCCCAACTCCTTCCACAATATATAGTTCTCGATAACAGTTTCCCGTCAGCTCTCCAGAGCTCCGATAGGACAAGTAGAGTGAATAGGGCTGCGGATGGATGGATCAGTGGGACGTCTAAAGAGGCCTGCCCACAGCCATACCATACCCCGCCAGACATGATAGACAGGAGGGTCGAGAAAGAGAACGAGTCTCTCTCTTGGCCCTCTTGCTTTCCTTTTGTTGTTGTTGTGCCGAGCCCAGTAAGCCATTGGATCAAGGAGATCTGACGGCTTTCCATTTTGAACATTTCCCCCCTTGTCGATCAATCACCGGTGAGGTTGGAACCAACAACTTAAAAAAGAAGGAACCCCCCCTCCCCCACGAGAGCAGAGCCGGACAGGGGGGGGGGGGCAAAAAAACGCATGGCGAGGTACGAGAACACCCGGCAAAGCACTCCTCCCC
>SZWC01000516.1:220750-240724 GCA_023375785.1 Penium margaritaceum
CCCCCAAGGGCCAAGATGGCGGGACTGGTGGCGTTTTGCAAGGATTGAAGCGCGGAATGTAGAGCAAAATGCACAACAATAAAAAAGAAAAGACAGAGGAAAACAAAATGCGCAGCGTAGGCAGAGGGATCGAAGTCCTCGCATCCGTCCCAACGCCTCATGTGGGGGGGACGGAAGAGGAGAACGACCGGCCATGGCAAGAAAGGTAGCGCAGAGGAGAGGACACAGAGAAGAAGCGAGCAAAAGCAAGAGAGGCGGGGTTGGCGGTCGTAGGCGACCCGCATCCATGCCAACGCCTCATGTGGGGGGCAGGGAAACGGGAAGCTATGACGGCTCCACCGACAGCCATCTCCGTCCGTCCCGTCGCCTCATATGGGGGGGACGGAAGGAGAGGGCTGGGAGTGAGTGCGCAGAAGGAAATGAGACAAGGAATTGGGTTAGGAAGAGGAGAGGAGGCCCATGCGGGCGCAGAGATGAGTATGCCGGTTGGCGAAGAGCGCTTTGGTAAAGATGTCATCAATTTGATCAGCAGTGGGGAGGTAGTACATGACGACCTCGCCTTCAGCAACCGCATCGCGGACGTAGTGATAGTGCCAACGGACGTGCTTGGTACAATCATGAAGAACTAGATCTTCCGAGAGAGTGGTGGCACCCGCGTTGTTGTAGTGGATATTCGTAGGTTCGAGTTGGTCGAACCCCAACTCACATAGTAGCATGTGAAGCCAGACCGCCTCTCTCGTGCGTTCACTCTCAGCAATGTATTCGGCTTTGGTAGAGGAGAGAGCGACCACGTAATGCTTCTTACTGCGCCAGTTGACATGTCCACCATTGAGTAGGAAGACATATCCGGAGGTGGAACGACTTGTGGTTTGATCACCAGAGAGATCAGCGTCACAGAAGCCCTGGAGGATGTTGTTGCTTGAGGAGAGCGGATGGCGAGAGAGGCAGATCCGTGAAGATAGCGGATACTGTGCTTGGTGGCCACAATGTGTACCGCGGTAGGACGTTGGAATCCTTGAATGAGAAGGCCAATAGCAAAAGAGATGTCAGGACGGGTAGCCACAGAGGAATACATCAGGGATCCCACCATGCGGGGAAAGGATTGAGCATCCTCCGAGGAGGCCAGAGGCGTGGCTGTCGTGACGGGTTTGGTCAAGACGTGATCCTTGGAGAGTGGCGTGGACTGAGGGGTAGAGGTACCAAGACCGAACTTGTCGGCCACGCGTTGAGCGTATGTGGCTTGAGTGAGAGTCACCTGGCCGTGTGTCATGTCATGGATGACTTGGATGCCTAGATAGAATTTGAGTGGCCCCATGTCAGACATTTGAAAACGGTGAGACAACTGTTGCTTGAGGGTATCTAGAATAGGGAGACACGGTCCAAAGAGAATGAGGTCGTCCACATAGAAGATGACTCCAAGAAGGTTAGGTCCACCGCAAAAGTACACTGATTGATCCGAGTGAAGGCGTTGAAGGCCTTAGATTAGGAAAACCGCATGGATCTTCAAGTTCCATTGACGCAGAGCTTGCTTCAGACCATACATGGACTTGTAGTTTGCAGACATGGTCAGGTTTGTCTGGAGAGATGAATCCTTCAGGCTGAGTCATGTAGATTGTTTCATGGAGGTCACCGTTGAGAAAGGTGATTTTGACATCCATTTGATGAAGGTGCCACTTGTTGTTTGCAGCCAATGACATAATCACTCTGATGGATGAGTACTTGGCCATGGGTGCAAAGGTATCTTGATAGTTGATGCCAAGCACTTGACTGTATCCGCCCACGACAAGACGAGCTTTGTAGCGATCGGTTGTTCCTGTACTGGTCAGCTCTGTTTTGAACACCCACTTAGAGGTGACGACGGGGGTGTTCGGTGGTCGAGGAACGAGATCCCATGTATGCTGCTTTTTAAGCTGAGAGAGTTCCTCTTGGGCTGCTTGGCGCCATTGGTCGGCATCCATACGGCGCATAGCATCTTTGAAGCTGATGGGGTTGACCACTTGTGTGAATAGTGCAGTGTCATCAGTGTCATCATCTGATGGGGACTCGGTGGTTGCCAAGAAACCGAGTTGAAGAACGGATGGAGGTCTTGTGAGTCGGGCAGATCTGCGCAGTCTTGGCTGTGTAGCAGCTGGTGTAGTGGATGACACTGTGCTTGGGATGATTGCCCATGGATCGAGAGGAGCATCATAATGTTCTTCTGGAACCACAAGAGGAAGCACACCAGCGTGGTCATCGGGTGTAGGGTCGACGGAGAACTTTTGAAGAGGTGGTGGAGTTGTCTCAATGTAGACAATGGGCGTGACTGCCGGTGGTGCTGTATCACGAGCGCGGTTGAAGAAGCTTTCATCGAAGATAGGTTTTCTGCTGCAAATGATGCGCTTGGAGCCCGGGTCCCATAGACGATACATATCTTGTGTATCGTACCCAAGAAGGATACAGACTTTGGATCGTGGATCAAGTTTAGACCATTCTTCTAGCCGGATCTCGGTGTGTGATCTGCAGCTGAAGATACGGATGTGTCCCATATAGGGCTTGCTCCTAGTCCATGCTTCATATGGTGTTGATGTACCTGTATGCAGCTTCACAGTGGGAAGACGATTTGTGAGGTACGCTACAGTGTGAAGAGCCTCAGCCCAGAAGGCAGATGAGAGACTAGCAGTGTGGAGCATGGTCCGAAATCGTTCAAGAAGCGTCTGATTCATCCGCTCTGCTTTGCCCTTCTGCCGTGGGGTGTACGGCAGTGTGGTTTGATGCTGAATACCTCTTTCATTGTAGAAGGCTTTGAGACTGTGGTAGAAAAACTTGGTGCCATTGTCAGTGCGAATCTTCTTTATTGTCAAACTGGTCTCATTTTCAACTTGGTGGATCCAGACTTTCATTGCTTTGATGGTGTCGGATTTGAATCAAAGAACCCGGGTCCAGACCATATGTGTGTAGTCATCTAGAATGAAGAGGAAATAATGCTTGTTGGAGAGGGAGCCTTCCTTGATATAACAGAGGTCCATGTGCACCAGTTCCAAACGCTCATGGGTTCCATAAGATGGAAGAGCTTGAAATGAGCCTCAATGTTGTTTGCCTATGAGACAACCTCTACACATAGGTTCTTCACCATCTTTCACCAGGCTGGTGGGAAGATCATGGACGATTGAATCTGCAGCCACTTTGGTTAGTGGTGAATAGCTGACGTGTGCCAAACGCTTGTGCCAGAGATCTGACATTGTTGACGGAGAGGTTGTCTTTGTCGATGTGGGGTTGGATGTGAATACCATGAAAGCCATCTCTTGGGTCTCTGGGTTTCTTGAGAGTTCAGTGGTGTCAAGGATGGTCAGGTTTCCCATTGGAGTGGCAAAAGATGCCAGTTGAGTCGTTTGGTTGTACACCTTGCATTTTTTGTCAATGTCAAACACCACTTTGAATCCTTTGTGGTTGAGCTTGGTGACGGAGAGAAGATTTGCTGCGAGATCTGTGACATAGAGTATGTCTTCAAATGTCCTGATTGCCGGTTTCCCATTACACTTAATGCCAACCTTGACCGTCCCTTGCCCGTAGGTGGGGATAGTTCTGCCATCACCAAGGCGGACTTCTCGTGGTGTGAGAAAGCACTTAAAGTTGATTAACCAATCCTTCTTGCAAGTCATGTGCTTCGTACAGCCAGAGTCCATAATCCATGCCAGGATGCCGGCAGTCAGGAGGAGTGCGCAGTCGATGGAGCACATGGCCAGTTCTTCAGTTACAAAATCTTCTTCTGCCAGAGTGTGATGTGCTGCATCTTCCGGTGCTGAGTCATGGGTTGAATGCTCTGGCTGGGTGACTGACATATCCTTGTCAGACAGGATTGGTCCTTTAGACGGGAGGTTTAACTCAACGTTGTCTTCTTCATCAGATAATTCTTGTCCTTTTGAAGAGCTTGTAAGAAAAGCAGCCACAGTGGACATGTATGTTGTGAGCCTAGCTTGATGTGGCTGTTGAGAACCATAGTGACGGACAAGGTTTTGGCGTCACTTAGGGTAGTCCACTGTAATGTGTCCCTTTTGCTTCCATGTCCAACACACTCGGTTGTTTGGTAGAACAACCCCCCGTGGTAAGTGAGGAGTTGACTGGACTCTGCTATTGAAGTGCGTAAGGGAGCCCTGGCTTCCGTTACCATAGGACCCAAACTTCTTGGTCCTCTGTCCTTGATATTTGGCTACAGGGCCACTTTCGCCTTCATTGTCCTTGAGATATTGTTCTTCAACCATCATTAGCTCTTCAACAGCTCTCTCCAGAGTTAGTGCATATGACTGAATTCTAGGTGGTGCTGCTGCTGCAGGTGCAGTGTCCATGGCATCACCAGCTGTCCCAGCGGCTACTCTGCCTTGTGCATCAATGGCTTGCTATAGAGTTGTCCAAAGTTCAACTAGTTGGACATCAAAGCTCTTCCCTTGCTTCTCAAATGTCTGAAGTTGGTTGATGGTGTCCTTGAATCTGACAGGTAGTCCACGAAAAAGAGTTAGCACTAGTACTCTTTCATAGATTACTTCTCCCATTGATGAAATGCGACTGGTAAGATGCTTGAGATGAGACACGTGATCCTCCTGACGTGTTCCTTCTTCCATCAATTGAGTGTGAAAATCTGTCAAGCGGTTCCTGAGTTCAACATCGCTTGTTCTCTCATAACGATTCTTCAGGGCCTTCCAAGCCTCCCCTGGACAGTTAGTTGGGTTGTCTTCTCTGATAATAAACTTGAGTCATTCCGTTAGCTTCAGTGCCAAAATTGAGAAGGCTTGATCACATCGCTGTTTCTAGTTGATTTTTTCTTCGTGTGTTTCTCCTGCGGGTAACATGTCAGTGGGAGGATTGTAGATGACTCCCCGGAGACCCTTGTTCAGAAAAATCATCGCAATGTTGAATGCAAAGGTATGATAGTCATCGCCGTGAGACGGCGCCACTTTGAACTGATCGCCATTATTGATTGTTGCTGCCATGGTTGAGTAGATTTGAAAATACCACCTGCTCTGCTACCAAATGTTGAATTTTACATAACACGATCTTTATGAATCTTCAGAAGTAATCCTCATATTGGTACACCATCTGATGCTTTGCTTGGATTTTTGGCGGTAATCTCAACGGTGAGTATCACCACTTTCACACACACACACACACACACACACACACACACACACACACAGACAGAGGCACTCTTGCCTTAATAATGTCATTGACTGTGCAATTCAAGAGTATGAGATGAAGACACAGTTACACGACTCGTCTCACAGGATTTCCAGTGGTACCAAGTCTGTTAAGAATGATCGCGTGTAGAAAAAGTAATAACAAATACAAACCTACAGCTGGTTAACTGACTATGCTAGCTATCAGCTTAAAAATACAAGTACTGCGTAGTCCGGTATCCTGTGTCTTCCAGTTCTTAGTCACAGGGTCACCTGGACACCGCTCGATGACCTCCAGTCATCGGCAGACCAAGATTGGCGGATGCCTAGCGCCCTCGCTGCGATCCACGGACAAGATCATCTGGATCTGCGGTCACTTCCCATGGCCATCCACCTTTCTCGGGCATTGTCTTCGAGAGGGGGCCGATGTTCACACTCCTCGATTTGTCAGCGGCTCCGATCAGTCCGCTTCCCTCGCAGTGATTTTGGATCATCGGATCCATCTTTAGAAAGACGTCGCCTGCCCCCGACCTCCAGTCCATTAGTAGGCTTCACTATCGAGATGAGCTCACGCTCATACCCTCGCTTAGTCTGCCAAACCACACACTAATCTTGCCCAAATCCTTCCATAATATATAGTGCTCATTGACAGTTTCCTGTCAGCTATCCGGAGCTTGGATAGGACAAGTTGAGTGAATAGGGCTGCGGATGGATGGATCAGTGGGACGCCAAAAGAGGCCTGCCGACAGCCATGCCATACCCCGCCGGATAGGATAGACAGGAGGGTTGAGAGAGAGAATGACTCCATCTCTCAGCCCTGTTGCTTTCCTTTTTGTTGTTGTTTTGCCGAGCCCAGTGAGCCGTTGGATCAAGGAGATCTGACGGCTGTCTATTTTTCAACACGCCGTGCATACCTCAACTTTGGAAGCCTATATCTCCCTCGTTGCCTGTTCGATTCTAGTGGAACAACTTCCACCAGATTTAGCAACTCGTAAACTTCTAGGGGAAATGCTCCATTTCAGCATCCGAGTAATCCTCAGGTGTCTAGATCCAACTGCGAGGAATTTTCTCTTTATGGCGGCTTGCAGGCGCCTCTTGCGCCGAACTTGGGCATGTAGAGGGGCAAATGTTCAACACCGAGATAGAGGTCAATCTTCAAAAGGTGGTGTACATGCCCTCCTTTGCAGAAAACTTGCTGTCGGTCTCACAAATCACCGATAACAACTTTATAGTGGTGTTCACCAACAAGGAAGCCGTGACCCTGAGGACCACAAACTTTTGTACACAAAAGACGACCTCAAGCTTCAATTTCCAAGAGTTGATAACATCTACGTCCTTCAAACCAACGTCACTGAGGCGTCAGATGTGGGACTAGCATGTGCCATGAAGAAAGTTGTAACAAAGCCAAAGGATGCACCGCCGGCAATCGCTGCGGCCGCCACATCAACTAAAGACACTGACGATGAGCCGTGACACCGGCGATTTGGCCACGTGGCAAACATCACACTGCAAAAGATACTGGAGCAGGAGGTGGTCCGCATAATGGAAGGGTGCACCATGAAGTACCGAGAATGGTACACATTGTGTGAACCATGCCTCCAAACGAAGGCAAAGAAGAAACTGCTTGGGAGAGGAGGTCAACGAGCGGAGAATGTCTTATGCCTTATCCATAGTGACGTTAGCAGATCCTTCCACACAACGTCTAACAAAGGAAACAAGTACTTCTTGACCTTCATCGACGACCACAGCTGCAAATTGTGGATCTCCTTCCTCAAAACCAAGGGAGAGGTCAAGGGAAAGCTCCTCAATTTCGTCGCCATGGTGGAGCGACAAACTTCCAAGAAGGTGAAGATACTCCAAAGTGACAACAGGAGTGAGTACCAGGCATGCAAGCCTTGTTTCAAGCATCATGGCATCCACCATAAGTAAACCACCCTTTACAACCCCCAAAGTAACGATGTGGCCAAGAGGATGAAACACACCCTGCTTGGCGTGGTGCAAAGCATGCTCTTCGACGTCAAGCTCCCACCTTGCTTTTGGGTAGAAGCAGCAACAATGGCCTGCTACCTCTTGAACCTCGCACTAGTAACTGCCTTGTGGAAGTGTGGAAAGGAATAGGACAAGCAGCTGAAGAACCCACAGGAAGCATGGCCAGGAAAGAAATCCAGCGCCTCTCATCTTTAGGTGTTTGGGTCAACTGCATGGATGAAGATCCAGTCGGGAGAAGTTGGAGGCAAGTTTGATGCACATTCCAAGAACTGCATCATGTTTGGGTAGGACCGGTCACGCAAAGCCTATCCGCTTTGGGACCGGACAGTAGGCAAGCTCGTGACGAGCCACGATGTCGAGTTTGATGAATGCATCCTTGGAAAGGGAGAGCTGTTAGACCCAATCCTTGCCTCTTATGCGGGACATTGGATAATATTGCTTGAGTCCGTAGACCAAACACCCAAAAACTGGCTTGATTTTCCAGCAGGTGGTAAGAATGGGAGAGCAGCTGTGAAGGATGATGCAACATCTGTCATGGATGGTGATACAAAGGCATCTTGGGCTTTTGAGTCTGACTTGGAGTCTGACGACTCTTCTGACGGCACCGACGACACACCACCACCTGTGGTAGCACCACCAGCAAAGCAAGAAGCTGCACCAACACCCTTGTGTAGTTTGTGACCAAAGAAAGCACCTTTGTGACATGAGGACGATTGGACTGGTCTGAGCTTGTCATGCATGACTCAAGGAGAGCCATCTACAGTGGCACAGGCGATGAATAATCCGGATGCAGCCAAGTGGAAGGAGGCAATTGACAGCGAGCTCACGTCCATTGCCGAGAACGGTACGTGGGTGCTGGTGGATAGACTCGACAAGACCCACATGGTGGGATCCAAGTGGGTTATCCAAGTGAAGAAGAAGTAAGATAACAAAATCAAAAAGTTCAAGGCGAGGGCAGTGGCAAAGGGGTTTTCTCAACGCATGGGCTCTGACTATGGCGAGATGTTTGTGCCCATCGAGACCTTGACCTCCATCCGTTCTCTCCTTGCCATTGCAACCGCAAAGAACCTGGAGATACACCAGATGGATATCACGACAGCTTTCCTTCATGGGAAGCTGGACAAGGAAGTGCTGATGGAGGTGCCCAAAGGAGACAAAGCTCCAAACTTCAACATGTGCAAGTTGGTGAAATCACTCTATGGACTGAAACAGGCCCCAAGGATGTGGTACAAAGAAATGGACGGTTTCATGACCGGTCTCTCCTTCGCACATTGTCAGAATGACCTGAGAACGTACGTGCGTGATGATGGGAGAGGTCTGATGCTCGTTGCATTGAATGTAGATGATCAGATCATCTGCTCATCTTCAGTCGAGCTTTTGGATGAGCTGAAGTCTGACCTCTGTAAAAGGTTAAAAATGAAGGACATGGGTCCTCTTGAGTACTACCTTCAGATCGCCAACCACCGCAACCAAGGAGCAGGTACCATCAAACTCAACCAAAGCAAATGAGTTAGTGAGGTACTGAAGCGCTGTCACATGGAAGACTGAAAACCTGTTGGCACCCCAATGATGACCGATGCAAAACTGAAGGTCTCAATATCGCCAAGGAATGAAGCAGAAAAAAGGGAGATGCAAGACATCCCCTACCATTCCACCGTATGTAGCATCATGTACGCCATGGTAGGTACTAGTCCAGAAATTTGCTATGCTATGGGACAAGTGAGCAGGTTCGTGGCCAACCAAGGGCCACAGCATTGGCAGGCAGTCAAGTGCATCTTGCACTGCCTGCAGAAGACACGTCACATGGGGCTCGTCCTTGGAGGCCAAGAAGGTACGGACCCCTCTGCCTGAAGTGCTACACCGATGCCGACTGGGGGGGAAATCTTGACGAATGCAAATCCACCTCTGGATACATGTGCTTCTTGAATGGCGATGCCGTCTCATGGGCCAGCAAGAAGCAAGATTGTGTTTCTGTGTCCACGGCTGAGGCAGAGTACGTTGCTCTGTTTGAGTTGTGCAAGGAGACTCATTGGCTGCGTAGCCTGCTTGGCAAAACAGTAATGCCAAAAAAGGACGCTATGGTCGTACACGTGGACAACATGAACGCCATCTCAATGGCTGAAGAGGAAATCATCTCCCGGAAAACGAAGCAAATTGACGTACATTACCACTTATCACTTGAACTCGTCATGAAGAACGTGGTGGACTTGTAGCACTGCGGAACCAAGAGTATACTTGCTCACTGCATGACCAAGCCACTGGACAGCGACTTGCACTATATAGGCATTCAAGGATTTGGCACGAGGAGTGCGGTAGAGGAAGGGTGAGCCCCAAGGTATTGATGGAGCCCAGTGAACGGCAGGTGAACAGAGGTACAAGGGAGAGATTTGTTGAATGGTATGCACCTTGCCCACTGGTGAACTGGTTTGGTTGGCTGGTTGTACGGAAACACAAGGCATGCATTGCTCTACGGAGTATGTCCCATTGATCTGTTCTGAGATAGGCCATTAATGCACTGTTGAATATGTTTGCCCATTTTTCAGTCTTGTACGACGGATCACGAATGCTCTGCCCCTTGTGGAGGTATGACACCTGGATTCATTGTAGGGTGACTCAACTTTACTCTGTATCATGTGAGATATGACATGTGAGTACACCATGTGGATGAGTGGTTACCTTGGCCATTTTGTTGATTAGGCCGAGTGAGAGGTCATGAGTTCGATCCTGGCCCCATGCACATCTTGTTTGCTATGGAAGCTTCCAAGAAAGCAAGCCCGTAGCTTCTTGGATGCTACATGGATGGTCTGTCACCTTGACACTAGGATGCTTATGTATCAAGCCCACAGTGCAAGTCTATTGGTGATGTGGCTGGTTCAGGCCACGGTTGACATGGTGTGCCCCTTGCCATGAGTGCCGTTGATCGTACTCCCTGGTTCGACCACTGAGGAGTAGTCGAATACCTAATCTGACTTTAGATTTGAATTCATTGGATTTTTCCATGCAGGATTGAGCTTTGAATCGCTCGATTTGAGTGAGTATTCAGAAAGTTAGCCTAGTCCGAAAATCGGGTGTTGGGCGGGTGGAATCTGGTACCCGCCATGGGTGGCGGGATAATCCACCGCCAGTGATTAGAGTTCAACTCCAGCAGGCTACAAATGTACCAGGGTCATCAAGGAAGCAACCAGAGAGTTCTCCTTGACCAGGGTGAACTTCTCCTTGACTTCTGGGCGAGGAAAGGCGCTTCGACGGGTCATCGTCGAAGCGCCTCCCGTTGCCTAGCGTGCAAGGCAAGGTGGGCGGCTCCACCAAGGGTTACTTCGACCGCCATAGCAGGGGCTCTACTGCTCCGATTTGGGCGTGCTTGGATGCATTGAAAAGCTTAGATCATATGCTATAAGGATCTGATATANAGGAAAGGCGCTTCGACGGGTCATCGTCGAAGCGCCTCCCGTTGCCTAGCGTGCAAGGCAAGGTGGGTGGCTCCACCAAGGGTTACTTCGACCGCCATAGCAGGGGCTCTACTGCTCCGATTTGGGCGTGCTTGGATGCATTGAAAAGCTTAGATCATATGCTATAAGGATCTGATATAATCTCACTATGCTAACTAACAAAAACGTCTTTTGGTTCAGTTCTACTGAACGCAATGTGTCCTGCCCACTCACATCTGTGATCCTTGTACTCCACACACTTCACCATTGGTGTCCATTGGCTGCCCCAAACCTTGGTAGCGTGCATCAGCAAGAGCTAGGCATCCTTGAGGGTGCCTCCACACCTCGACTAATGCCAAAAAAGGGTTATGGGCCCACGTGCCTAGAAGGACCCTAGTTTCTCAACTTTCACGCTACCGCCGCGCGCCACGACAATGACCGAGCAAGAGAGCATCATCAATGTCCTCTTGGCTGACGGGATGGACTTTCCCTTGTGGAGGTGGACCGTGGAGGTCTATCTTGATGAAAAGGGACTGTTTGATCTGGTCAGAGGTGAAGAGGGAGCTCCTGCGGCATCCGCGACGGCCGAGGAGGTGGAGGCGTTCGAGAAGCGCAACAACGAGGCGCTTGCTTTGATCACAACGATGTTGTGCCCGGTACAACGTGCGCATGTCCAAGGATGCATGAAGGCCGCGGAGGCTTGGGCATGGCTCTGATACGCACATGACCCGTCGTGTCTTCAGCAATGTCTCCTCCTCATCAAACAACTTTTCACCCTCCAAGCCGATGAGGAGACCAGCCCGTCGGAGCTCGCGCAAGAGGTCAAGTCGGTGGTGTCCCGCTGTCATCAGGCGGGATGGCCCATCGACTCCTCATTGCAAGTAGCCGTGCTCCTCCTGGCCCTTCCTAACAGCTGGGCCTCTACGATCACCAGCGATGGTGATCTACGGGATAGAATGCTGACGTTCAAAGAGGAGGCACAAGTGGTTTGCGACCGGTGGACCAAAACCACCGTGGCGGAGCAAGGGACGATGTCCGCAGCATCAGTCTTGATCGTCCGCTCTCAAAGAGGAGATGGAGATCAAGGTGAGGAAAGGACACGTCCAGGCCACACCAAGAAGGGAGAGTGCCATCAGTGTGGCCAGGAGGGCCACTGGGGAAGGGACTGCACAAGGGGAGCTGCGAATCTGGTCACAAAGGTGGCAGAAGGGCAGCAGACCAACGTGGCAGTAGCCGACTTCGTACGCTCCACAAGGGGAGCTGAGATGGCAGAACCTAAGGCGGGCGAGCGACAGGCGTGTTTGGAGCTAGGAGGCTCCAACAGGCCCCAAAAGGGGACGTGCTACAAGTGTGGCCAGTGGGGTCACTGGAAGGCGACGTGCACAGCGGAATCCGTGGACTCCGACAAGCGTGTCGGGAGAGGATGGTAGGCCGAAGCAGTCGTTGACACGCCATGCAGCAGTGATCAGCTCCATGCTCCGGGAGCTGATGTGGTCGGTGAACACAAGGCATGTCGAGGGCATGCAACCTCCACAACCTAAAACAGGGAGCATAAGGCGAAGCAACAAACGGGGGCTGCCACCATACATCACAATGAAGGCGATGTGCTCCAAGGAGGCAAACACCGGGTAGAGCAGTCGATCGGGAAGAAGGATGCTACGGCGAGGAAGCTCGAAGCACATGACCTGGTGACAGAGGTGCTGTCCGTGAGTCACCTCGTTAAGGAGGGAATCGAAGTAACCTTCACAAGGAAGGCCTGCCTCCTAAAAGAGGAGGGTAGTGGACGTTTCGTGGCACGTGGCACACACAAAAGAGGTGTGTACCGGATACGTACCCACGTCCTTGACTCTGACATGGACAGCCGTCAGAGCAAGGAAACAGTTGCAGCTGCGTCCAAGAGGGGGAAACTTGAGGGTGCAGTGGGTGGTGTGGAGGGTACCATCCGGGCTGGGTCGGGAGATCTGGACTAGAAGGCACGCCATGCAACGGGACGCCAGGCGATGGGTGCACGGCCTCCAAGGGAGGCAAGAGAAGTGGTCCAGGTGGCAGAACAGCCAGGGGAAAGCATCAACGGCAGGCGGCCTAGCTCTCCTCACAGGCAAAAGGGGCCCAGTATTGCGAGAATGGTGAACCGGAGCCACAAGGTAGGCCAAACGGGCGCTGCCGAGTTCCATGCAGGAGCGGTGGTGGCTGAAAGGAGGACCATGTAGGAAGGCGAGGACGGCAAGGAGGCGCGTCCTCAAGGGGAGCACAAGGGGCTCCACACCTCATCAGAAGGGGAGCAACTACGACAGC
The DNA here is from genome assembly GCA_023375785.1 of Penium margaritaceum. Taxonomy (NCBI): domain Eukaryota; kingdom Viridiplantae; phylum Streptophyta; class Zygnematophyceae; order Desmidiales; family Peniaceae; genus Penium; species Penium margaritaceum. Next base: position 233,610 of record SZWC01000516.1, read on the forward strand.
GATTTGAGGGCCAAAATGTGACTACTCAAGTGTTGGCACGGGGTGCCGGCAAGTGGCGTGCACAGGGCTCTGCTTCACGGACTGAGAAGAAGGAGAGTGGCGGTAAAGGGCCGCGCTCTCAACCGGAGAAAAACGCGCTCTGGGCTGCAGAGGTGGCGGACCGGGACCACAAGGTGGGTACAAAAGGTAAGGTACCGTCAAGTCTCAAGAGGAGGCGTCAGTGGCGGCTCGGAGGACCACGCAGCAGATTGAGGACGCCGTGAGGGCAGGTCCTCAAAGTGAGCCAAGGCGGCTCGGTGCAGCAGCGGACCGGGACCTAGAGCACCGCGCGGCAAAAGGCCGGGTAGTGGGTGCACCGCAACAAAAGTGGGCGGAGGTGGTCTGAAGGGCTATGCAACAAAGGGAGAGCGGCAGCAAGTGGCTGAGCTCTCCATCGGAGCAAAACATGCTCCAAGCGGCTGAGCAAAGGACCAAGCCGCAAGGTGCGGTCAAGGCGTTGGTGGCTCCAAGTCCTCAAGGAGGAGGAAAAGCACTCAAGGGGTATGGAACGGAGGATGCGGCGTACAGGCCGGCATCCCCGGCATCCGCAAATGAGACGGATGAACCATGTAGCATGCACAGGTTGGGAGAAGGGAGTGGGATCTCCGGTTCTCCAACTTCTCCCAAAGAGGGGGAGACTGTGCATGAAGAGTGCGGCGAGGGAGCCAAGACCGAAGGACCGGCACCGGAAGCCCTCCCCAAGGGGGAGAGGCATGTACATTTGGGACATACGGCAAGACAGCGGCAGCAGCGTAGGCAGCGGCTTAAGGAGCAATCACAGTTGCAGTACCACGGATCTCGCGAGGCTGGTTGCAACAAAGGACAAGCCAGTGCTGGCAGTGCAGGCGGCAACAGCTTGGTCAAAATGGCACTTGCAGAGGCGGTGTCATCAAGGGCCAAAATCAGCACCAAGGAAGCACTACAGCAATGTGGGGGAGGTGTGCAGCACGTTGGGCCAAGTACGCAAGGTGCCGAGGGTGCTAAAAACACAATGGTACCCAAGGCACACTCGGAGGCGCTTGAGGACTCAAAAGGGAGTCCGAGGTCTCTGAAGGCGGGGGAGGACTTCGTAAAGGGATGCGGGACTCCCATGTGAGCTGGAGAAGTCAAGCAAGGAGGCGAGTGCTCCAAGGTCATCTCAGGGAGGTGGCCGACTGCCGCTGCAAGTAGCAACACCAAGACAACAAGGGTCACAAGGCAGGTCATGAGGGTGCTGCCAAGTCCCGTACTGGGGCACAAGTGACGACAATGTGGAGCAAGGCATCCGTCGCTATGTGTTGTGATTGGTGGAGGGAAGCTAAGGGGAGTTGCACACAGTGGCAGCTTGGCCGGGCAGCAGAGCATGGCAGATTATCAGGGACAGGGCATCAAGGCTGCGGTGCAAGGGGGAGCTTGTTGACATGGTGTGCCCCTTGCCATGAGTGCCGTTGATCGTACTCCCTGGTGCGACCACGGAGGAGTGGTCGAACACCTGATCTGACTTTAGATTTGGATTCCTTGGATTTTTCCATGCAGGATCGATCTTTGAATCACTCGATTTGAGTGAGTATTCAGAAAGTTAGCCTAGCCCGAAAACCGGGAGTTGGGCGGGTGGAATCTAGTACCCGCCATGGGTGGCGGGATAATCCACCGCCAGTGATCAGAGTTCAACTCCAGCAGGCTCCAATTGCACCAGGGCCATGAAGGAAGCAACCAGAGAGTTCTCCTTGACCAGGGTGAACTTCTCCTTGACTTCTGGGTGAGGAAAGGCGCTTCGACGGGTCATTGTCGAAGCGCCTCCCGTTGCCTAGAGTGCAAGGCAAGGTGGACGGCTCCACCAAGGGTTACTTCGACCGCCATAGCAGGTGCTCTACTGCTCCGATTTGGGCATGCTTGGATGCGTTGGAAAGCTTAGATCACAGGCTGTAAGTATCTGATGTAATCTCACTATGATAAGTGACAAAAGTGTCTTTCGATTCAGTTATACTGAATGCGATGTGTTCTGCCCACTCACATCTGTGATCCTTGTGCTCCACACTCTTCACCATTGGTGTCCATTGGCTGCCCCAAACCTCGGTAGCATGCATCAGCAAAAGCTAGGCATCCTTGAGGGTGCCTCCACACCTCTACTAGTGCCAACAGCCACTTTCCGGGAATGTGCTTTTGAGTTCTAGGACGGGACAGGCAGTTATAAAAGGACTTGTCTTGTATGCAGATCGATCAACCCTTGCTTGATGCTCTCTTGAATATTGATGACTTGAGCTCTTTTTGAGATGTAATGCTAAGGCATTATTACTCTTGAAGGTGAATTGTATGCATGATTAAGTTTGGGGTGAATGACACATGTCAACAAAGGAAGAAGGCTTAAAAACCTTTGTGCGATTTTTGGTTTTGCGACTTCTCTGCCAGAGGTGGTTAGCTGAGTAACTAACAAAGGGTTATGGGCCCACTCATCTGGTTAGAGAAGTTTCACGCATGCAACTGCCAAAGTCATAAGCAGCAAGAGCGCTTTTTCTCTCATCCAACCTCTCTCTTTGCAGGTCAATCATCACCCGGAGGGGAATGCAACAAACATGCACCTTTTTGCCTTAGGAGCAGATATCAGCCTTCATCAACCTACATCAGCCTACATCTGCTTGCATCAACCAACGTGAAAATGGAAAGCAGTTGCCTCTTCTCACCAATAGCCTACAACGGCCTCAAACACAGGTACATCCGCATCAACAACAGGTGCAGCAGCTATAGCAGTTGTCGGTATAGGGATGGGAGGGACAGGGGAACAAGGGAATCATTCTCTCATCCTCAAGTTTGATGGAGAGGGGTTTGCACTCTGGAAGTGGCAGTTTGAGATCGTCATGGATGATAGAGACTTGCTAGGATATTTTGACGGAAGTATCCCAGCACCAAAGGAGGAGGGTGCTAACCTTGTGGCATGGGTCAAGCTCAACAAGAAGGCTCTTGCCATTCTCGTGTCCTCCGTACAACCCTCAGTCCTCTCACTCATCAGCGGTTGTACAGTGTTTGCCGCGGCAGACGCCAAACTGGGCAAGGTGTTTCAGTCCTCCTCACTTGCCAACCGTTTCTTCATTCTACTGGACCTCATCAGTATGAGGCTTGGTGAAGGGGAGGATGTCTCTGTCTTTATGCAGAAGTTTGAGACGCTCTTACAACAAGCCACCGGTATGGGATGGAACATGAAATCCAATATGCAGGCCATGACTTTTCTGATGACGATGTCGGAGAGAGCTGGGGTCCCATGATCAAAGTGACTGGAGGATGGACTTAAGAGCAAGTATCCAACACCATCGTCTTGGAGTATGTACGGAATGAAGCCATGCGACGTAGCAACAGTTAAGCAAACATGGCTGCCTTTGCCTCACAAAGCAGTGGTACCTTCCGCAATACCTCCTCCTCTAGAGACAAGGGAAACAACCGCACTGGAAATAGTGGAAGGGGTCCAAAGCATCAAGGAAACTTCCATAGCTGTGGTAAGGCTAGACACTGGGTTTGAGAGTGCCGAGCACCCAAGAAGGAGGGAGGAGACGAGGGTGAATGGCGAGGAAGAAATGGTGGGAAGGATCCCACAAGCTTGATGGCCGAGTGTACCTCCAACAAAGGGAGGGCGATACCTGTCAACCGGCCTGAGGCGAACAGACTAGAAAACAGGGCCAACACAATAGCACCTGCCGTCCGCTCCTAGCATTTCAGCTAGGAGAAGATATCACCCTCGGGATCACGGTTCCACACTGAGCAGTTCCTAGACAACCACTTGCTAGCAACTGTGTCCACTGAACACTTGGTCACTTTCGCGCGAGGTGCTAGTCAAAGACTAACTCCTGGGGCTCAGACCAACCAGTGTCTTCTTTATACTGTTCCTTAGTTGGACAACTCTGTGAGGAGCATCTAAGGCCAGATTGTGTAATAAGAATGAGGAATGAGCCTGGTACATATAGTCCTAGGCCTGGCTTCTAAGGTGTGTGGGTAGCGGCACTTTTTGGGTGGTCACTCCACACCACCTCACCAGTCCGCCAAATGGCGCATCCACTGACCGCCAAGTGGCGCACTCTCCTCATGCATGGAGAAATGTCTAAGAAACTTCCCCTGTGCTAGAAAGGTAAAAAACCTTCTACGCACATCAAGACTCAATCGTAGGACCTGTTGTTCCTAAGTCCAAGATGCTATCCGTTGTGCTACACTTATGGTTTCTCACTTGGACTTGCACCACGAACAAGGTTTGGGGGACTTACTCCAAGGGAGCAGTGCATGCCCAACCTGTCCGTCAAGCCATAGCAGTGGCCATGGGGCATAGAAGAACAACAATCTCTCCCTTGCACCTTGGGCCACCTGCTATGGTAGTTTTCTTTGGCATGAGCCTGTAGCTCTAGGTTGTGTTTGTGCACGTCAACTTTCTTGGTCTTTAGTTCTCATCTCTTGCATCCACCATGCCGACTCCTCAAGCACCTGCAACATGCAAGTCGCTTGCATTTTCTTGGTTGCGACGTGCTCCAGTTCCACGACACCCTTGGCGACAAGGTCACGTGAGTAGTGGTACCGAATATCAATGTGCTTTGTACGCCGGGAGATCATGTCGTCCTCTGCCATACCGATGGCACTTTGGTTGTCGATGCGGATGACCGTTGCTTCCTCTTGTGGTGCCTTGATCTCACCAAGCAAACTGCGAAGCCACTGCATTTCCTTGCACACTTCGGAGAGTGCAATGTACTCCGCCTCAGCAGTAGAAAGCGAGACGCATTCTTGCTTCCTGCTTGCCCACGAGACCGCACCACCGTTGTGAAGACAGAAAAACCCTGAGGTGGACTTCCTGTCATCAATCCGTCCTCCCCAGTCCGCGTCACTGTAGCATGTCATTCACAGCAAGTCTGATCCTTCAAGACCTCCAAACCGAAGTCCGACGTGCCGAGTCTTTTTGAGGTAGCGAAAATTTTGCTTCACAGCTTGCCAATGTTCTGGCCCAGGGTTGGCCACAAACCTGCTCACCTGACCCACCGCATAAGCAATGTCAGGTCGCGTTCTCACCATCGCGTACATGAGGCTCCCAACGGCGGACAGGTACGGAATGGTTTGCATCTCCCGCCGGTCTGCCTCGTTGCTTGGTAACATGGAGGAGGAGAGCTTACAGTCGGATGGCATGTGGGTGCTGACGGGTTTGCAGTCCTCCATGTTGTAGCGCTTCAATACGTCCATGATGTACTTGGTCTGGTTGAGCTCGATGGTGCCTGCTTTGCGGTTGCGGTGAACAGCAATCCCGAGGTAGTACTCGAGAGGTCCCATGTCCTTCATCTTAAACCTGCTGGCCAGATTTTTCTTGAGGTCCGTAAGGGCCTCCTGCAAGGAAGAACACATGATGAGATCATCCACGTACAATGCCATGAGCAGCAAGCCACGTTTGTCCTCCCGCACATAGACACTGGGGTCATTCCTGCAATGTGCAAAGGAGATCTCAGCCATGAAGCTGTCCATCTCCTTGTGCCAGATCCATGGGGCCTGTTTCAGCCCGTACAATGCCTTCACCAGCTTGCACACCTTACCCTCGGGTGGTTTGACACCTTCCGGCACCTCCATTAGCACCTCCTTGTTGAGCTTCCCATAAAGGAAAGCTGTCTTCACATCCATTTGGTGGATCTCAAGGTCTTTGGCAGCAGTGACGGCAAGCAGAGACCTGATTGAGGCAAACGTGACAACCGGTGCAAAGGTCTCATCGTACTCAGACCCTGCGCGCTGTGAGAATCCTTTCGCCACGACCCTTGCCTTGTACTTGTCGATGCTATCATCTTGCTTCTGCTTCAACCTGAGCACCCACTTTGAGCCCACCACGTGAGCGTTAGCGGGTCTGTCCACCAGCACCCATGTGCCATTTTCTTTGATGGACGCGAGCTCGCTGTCCACCGCCTCCTTCCACTTGGCCGCATCAGGCCTTGCCAGTGCCTCAGCCACAGTGAGCGGCTCTCCCTGAGCCAAACAGGACCAGCTCAGTCCAGTCCAGCTTCAGATGTCAGCGTCGTACTTTGGAGTTTGTTTTCTTTTTCGTGTGCCGCAACGTTGCATTGCTGGTGGATCTGTGCAATGCTGTTGCTCCTGTGCTGCAGGCTGCCCTGTAGTTAAGTTTTCTTCTTTTGAAGAGCCACTGGCCTCCGAGCTGTTTGCAGAGGCCTCGGGCGTCTCCGACTCAGTATCGGAGCTCGCCGCTGCGTCAGCCTGCGCAGCCGCTCTTCCTGCCACACCACTATTCTTCACGGCCTGCTGTACTGGCACCACTTGCCAGTTTTTGGGAGCTTGATCTCCAGACTCCAGTAGCACCAACCACTCTCCCTGTTTAGGAGCTTGCGTGGGATCAAGCATCTCTTCCTTGCCTGGTTTCCTTTCGTCAAAGGTTACGTCTTGGCTGGTGATGAGTCTTCTTCCTGCCAGGTCCCACAGGCGGTAGGTCTTGTGGGCCGTCTCATAGCCCACCATAACGCACTTTTGCGCTCTTGCATCCAGCTTTCTGGCACCCTCGCCCGCCTGGAACTTTGCCCATGCGGTGCAGTCGAATACTTTCAGGTGTGATGCATCCGGCTTCTTCCCTGACCAAACTTCTTGTGGCGTCATCTGTTGGTTTCCCTTCTTCTTTCCGCGTTTGCCCAGAGCAGCCGCAGGAGTCAGGTTGACGAGATAGCATGCCGTTCCTGCCGCTTCTGCCCAGAACCGCGGTGGAAGCTTTGCATCAAAGAGCATGCTACGCACCATGCCGAGGATGGTCTGATTCATCCGTTCGGCAACACCATTGCTCTGCGGCGTGTAGGGCGTTGTGGGCTGGTGGCTGATCCCATGTTGCCTCAACCAGCCCTTGCATGCCTCGTACTCTCCACCGTTGTTGCTTCGCATCGCTTTGACTTTCTTTCCGGTCTGCCGCTCCACCATGGCGACAAACTCCTGCAACGTTTCTCTGACCTCTCCCTTTGCTTTGAGGAAGAAGATCCACACCTTGCGGCTGTGGTCATCTATGAAGGTCAGAAAATAATTGCTACCACCATTTGACGCCGTGCGAAAGGGTCCGCACACGTCGGTGTGAATGAGGTCAAGGGCTGATTCTGCGC
>SZWC01000516.1:265580-289225 GCA_023375785.1 Penium margaritaceum
AAGCTCTACAAGTATAAAAGCCTGGACCTTGCATGCATCCATTTACAGTTCTTGCCTTTGAGACTCCTCACAGAGTGTCCAACCAAAGGTAGACACTAAAGACCAACATGCGGACTTCGTGAGGTTGCAAACCAAATGAACCTAAAGTGTGGATCCCTCGTTCGCGGGTGATATGTTATCTTGGTTGCAATACCAAGAGCGGTTGGCGGCCTCCCATGTTGGGACCTATTTTCTAGACCGTTGCTATCCGGCGCATTGACAGCTAAGGCAATAACGCTTATCCCCGGCCTGTATGGAACAGCGGAAGGCTCGACAACCAGGGGTCGCCTAGGATGTGTCGTCACGTATGTATAGTCTTGTATGTTGATACTAGAATAACAAGTACAGCTTACTACTACTGTGCCACACGTGTTCCCGTGCTCCCCCAAGACGACCCTACGCTTTCGTAACCCTAGAAAGGTGTGCACATGCTTTTCTTCGGTCGTCGTTGCCCCCGGTTGGTGCCTACACGATCCGGTTGAGTCTAGCACACCGCGCCCGGTTTACACTTGGTATTATAGCCACCCTCGGCTCAGGGGCACAATCATCTTCATCGCAACCTCTCCAGGTCAGCGTAGACCAGCATGCATCTTGTCTCTTTGGCATAATCATACCCATGGCCAACCACGCACTCCGGTGACAAGGCGGTAACCGGAGGACCCGTTGAGGACGAACTTGTACCGGACGCAGAGATGACTTCATCCGGCACGTTCTCGATGGTCGTAGCATTTGATGCACAAGGCAAAGTGACAGCAGCCGCAGCGTTGCAGACGTTGATTGCCGACATGCAGGCCAAGATGGACCTGTTGGGGAATCAAAATGCATACCTCAATCAAGAGCTCGCGAAGCGTCCCACGACAACACCAATATAAGTTGCCACTGCAAACGTACCTGCGGTGGGCGTCCCGAGCCCGCCCAAGCCGGAGCCGTTCGACCCATCAAAGAAGGATGGGCCAGCTCCGTACGCTTGGATACTCGGATTGGAATTGTACTTCACCGCCATCGGCGTGGATGCCTCAAGGTACGAGGCACACAACAACTATGCCGTGACCCTGTTGAGAGGGGAATCGTTGAATTGGTGGACCGATGTGATGCGGTCCAATCCACACGGCAGTGGAGTAGCAATGGTCGCCAGCATTGCAGTCGCGACCAGAATCTCAACCCCATCGGCTCCAACCTGCAGCAGTAGCGACCCTACCCTGAAATGGCCGACCTCGTGGAAGGAGTTCACGGAGTTGTTCATCAAGTACTTCACCATTGGTGACGTGAGGAACAATGCACGTGCCAAGCTGCGTCGTCTTTGCCAAACTGACGGCATCACCAACTACACCCGCAGGTTTTGTGAGATCTTCGCCAACTGTGGCTTCAACTCGCACAAATTGTGCTTCTACTATGGCAACGGCATGAAGAATGACGCCCGCGCCATGATGGTGATGCACGACCTCAACGACGACCTGTCGGTAATGATTGCAGCAGCTGAACGCTATGACTCATGCGTGCAACAGGCTCGTGCCAACAGCCACAACTCTTTTGGTGGTGGTCAGGGCAAGCGGGCCGAGAGCAACGACACGTCCATGGAGATCCGAGCATTGCAACAGCATCAGTGCTACAACTATGGCAAGCCTGGCCACATTGCGCGTGATTGTTGGAGTCCAAAGGAGGGAAACGGCAAGGGTAAGAGGCAAGGGAAGGAGAGGCAATCCACGAAGGAAACAGAGAAAGAAACAAAGGAGTCAGAAAACGAGGAGAGCCGGGAGTAGATGGCGTTACTCCTGGCTCCTCTCAGCCCAAAACGCCACCCAAATGCCTTGCGGCAATGAAGGGGGTTTCTGAGGTCAAGGCATGGGATTTGGGGTATGAGGAGGAGCAGCCCGCACTTCTCTTGGAGGCACGAGTGAAAGGCGTCACGAGGAGGATGGGGAGTCTGCTGAATTTTGGTATGAGCCACATTTTTTATAGCATGGAGTGTGCTTGGAAGTGGGGCCTTACACTCACGAGTAAGAAGCGGACCGCTGACCAAGTAGATGGCATGATTGAAGTGGGATACCTGGCCCGTCCCCTCTCCATTTACGTGGGGAAGCTTTGCATAATGACCGTATGACGGGTGTGCTCGATGAAGGATTACGATGTGATCCTCAGTCGTGACTTCCTCCACAAGTACAACCCCGTCGCCAATTAGGAGGCGGATACCGTCTCAGTCAAGCTCAGAGACAAGGAGTATCCCCTACCTACGTGGTCCTAGGAGGAGGCAGCGGAGGAGGAGATTTGCACGGAGGAAGCGCCGTAGCAGTCAGTACCTCGCAAGGAGGAATCGGTGCCTATGATGCTGAACTTGGTGCAGCTCAAGCGGGCGATCCGAAAAAAGGAGCATATTTTTTTGGCGATCGTGTGAGAAGTGGAGGATGATTTCGAAAAACCAGAGGACGTGGCGCCTGCTGTGGCGCATGGGGCGACTCGTGTGCAGCCGGGGGCCCAAGGAAAATCTGTCACGGTGCCCGAGGGGCTTTGAAAGGTGTGTACGAAGTTAGAGGACGTGTTCCCCGACACACTCCCGGCGGGTCTGCCACCAAAGCGGGACGTGGATCATCGCATCAACCTCAAACCTGGAGCGTGCCCACCTGTTCGTGCAACGTGCCGCATAAGCGATGCGCAGCTGCAGGAGCTCAAGAAGCAGTAGACCGAGATGACGGAATAGGGCTTGATCTGCCCATCCTCGTCTCCTTACGTTGCACCTGTCTTGTTTGTGCAGAAAATGATGGGGGAGATGGGCATGTGCGTCGACTACTGGGCGTTGAACGAGTTGACCATCAAGAACCGGTACCCGTTTCCACGAGCCAAGGAGTTCTTCAATCAGCTCCATGCAGCTCGCTTCTTCACAAAGATTGACCTCCATTCTGGCTACCACCAGATCCGCATCGCAGCAGTTATTGTGGACAAGATGGTCTTCTGCACCCGCTATGGTCACTGCGAGTTCCTTGTGATGCCTTTTGGGTTAATCAATGCACCGGCCACCTTCATGGCAGCGATAAACAGCATCTTCAGGCCATACTTTGATGACTTCGTGGTGGTTTACCTCGATGATATCTTGGTGTATAGCTGGACGGCGGAGGAGCATGAGGAGAATGTGAAGAAGTCCTTGAGATTTTGAGGAAGGAGAATCTTTTTGTAAAACTCTCTAAGTGTGAGTTTGCGGTGGGTGAAGTTTAATTCTTTGGACACATCCTTGACAATGGAAAGATTGCCATGGACCCGCACAAGGTGTCGGCCATACAAGAGTGGCCAAAGGTACGTAATGGGTATGATGTGCAACTGTTCCTTGGTTTTAATAATTACTACCGAAGGTTTACCTTTGGCTACGCGTGAGTGTCAGCGCCACTCTCCAATCTCACACGCAAGGATTGCGAGTGGCATTGGGGAGCTCGCAAATAAGAAGCCTTTGAAAATCTCAAAAGGGCTCTGACTTCCGCGTCAGCCTTGCATTTGGCCGACAGCAGTCGTGAGTTTGAAATGGCGACGGATGCATCGGACCTCGCCATTGGTGGGATCCTTCTGCAGGACTTCGGCAACGGGTCGCAGCCGGTCGCCTAATTCTTGCGCAAGTTGCGCGCGGCGGAGCTGAACTATGCCACCCATGACAAGGAGATGCTCGTTGTGGTCACAGCCTTCAAGAACTGGCAGTGCTACCTTGAGGCGCAGAAATACACAGTCCACACTGACCACCACGCGTTGAAGTACTTCAAGACACAGCGCGCACGTACGCACACACGCACGCACGCGCGTCGGCGGCAAGCGCGTTGGGTGGAGTACCTCGAGTTGCACTTCGACTATGAGATCGTGTACCGGCCGAGTCGCATCAACCTAGCCAACGTACTCTCACAGTGACTGGACCTGATGATGCGGGTCGTGTCTCTCACCATCCACGAGGATGACTTCCTTATGAAGCTCTTCGCGGAGGGATATGAGGCGCATGGGAAGTACCATGCTCAGAGATTTTTCTTCAAGGCACCGTATTGGCAACGGCCCGTCACGTAGCAGGTGGTGGTTCCCGCGGTGCCCGCGCTTTGGCAGCTGATTTTGGAGGAATGCCATGACAGTGTCCCGAGCGGTCACTTCTCCGCCGACAAGACGTTGAAGACGGTGGCTCGCTTCTTTTGGTGGCCCACCATGTCGTCGGAGGTGGCTGAACTCTCTCGGAGCTATGACGTGTGCCAACGCCACAAGGCGCGGAGGACGAAGACCCCAGATCTCCTCCAACCCTTGCCCATCCCCGAGCAGCCGTGGCAAGACATCTCCATGGACTTGATCACGGGCTTGCCCAAGACAACGGCAAGTCACAATGTGGTGTTGGTGATGCTGGATCGCTTCAGTAAGATTTCGCATTTCATCGCAACGCGTGATACGGTGAGTGCGGAAGGCACGGCTCGGCTGTTCCTCGAGCACGTGGTGCGTCTCCATGGCGTGCCGCGGTCCATTGTGAGCGACCGTGACCCGCGCTTCACGAGTAAGTTTTGGCAAGAACTCATGGAGCGGTTTGGCAGCAAGGTACATCTGTCGACCAGCTTTCATCCCCAAAATGAAGGACAGACATAGCGGACAAACTAGACACTGGAGAAGCTCCTCCGTACAGTTGGTGATCTGGACGAGACAGCGTGGGACCAGTGGTTGCCGGTCGCTGAACTGGCGTACAACTCCGCCACGTCCGCCTCTACTAGTAAGGCGCCGTTTGAGGTGGTGAATGGGATGGTGCCCGCCACACCCCTCCATTTGTACGTCGTAAGCAACCTGCCCACGGTTGATTCTACCACACGTGACTTCAAGCAGATTTGGGCGGCGACGCGGCATGCATTGGAAAAGGCACAAGAGCAGCAAAAATTACAAGCGGACCGCCGATGCGTCGATACATTGCTCAAGGTCGGTGACCGCGTGCTTCTTAACAATGCGCACGTCAAGCTTCGCGGGGTCCGATCGGACAAGTTGAAACCCCGGTGGCTTGGTCCGTTCGAGGTGCTCGAGTTGCGGACACCCGTGGTGGCACGGTTGCCTCTTCCGCCCTCCATGCCAGTCCATGACATGTTCAACATCTCCAAAATCAAGCTCTACCACGATCCGGCCAAACATTTTCCGGGCCACAGTTCTGAGCCTCCCCGTCCGGTGGTCATCGAGGGCGAGCAAGAGTTTGAGGTGGAGGCCATCCTTGACCACCGTTGCCGTGGCCATGGATGGGAGTACCTCGTCAAGTGGAAAGGTTATGATGAAGCTCAAAACTCATGGGAGCCTACCCGCAACTTCAACATTTGCGGGGTGAATGCCATCCTCCGGGAGTATCAAGAGCGAACCGGGACGGCTCGCTCTTAAGGGGGGTAGTGTAAGCTGGACAGTGCCAATGGCACTGATTACGGCTTCAGGCTCCTTGAAAGTGAAATATGACCGTGGATTTGAAATATACAGGAAAAATCGTGCGATATCAACCCAATAATGGGGTCGATCCATCAAGAATTAAGGAAGTTACGCCCGGCCGAATGTTGGACCGGCCGAGGGAAAAACAGGTGACAGGAATTCGTCCCCAAGGACCAAGGCTCGACCTTTGGAAGACTAAGGCTGTAAGCCAAAGTCCGGGACTCGCAAGTCGGACTCGCAAATCCGAGTCCGGACCCAGACTCGCAAGTCCAAATCCAGGGTCCAGAACCGACCTGGACTCGCAAATCTCACCTTGACCTCCGACAACGAGACAACGACGACAATGAGGGGATCTTTGTTGATTACATGAATACAACTATGGGTCAAATTCATTCTCTACTAGTTACATGTTGAGTTCACATGAATTTAGAGTCACAAATTTCAAAAACACATTGATTATAACCCTGTTTTATTAGATGGTGCACCAGACTCGCAATTCTTGCCCACTGGACTCGCAAATCCAGGAGACTAGACTCGCAAGTCTGGAACTCGCAAGTCCGAGTCTCAGACTCGCAAATCCGAGTCTGGCACTGGACTCGGACTCGCAAGTCAGGTTCCAGGCTCAGAATCGAGGTTCCAGACTCGCGAACACCCTTATGGAAGACCCAACAAAGCCAAAGCGTGCCTTGGGGCCCGGATAGTTGATGAATCAAGGATCATTGAGGGCCTAGAGTGCTCCGGAATGGCGCCCCTATGTGTTATTACCAGAAAAGGCGCTTCAAACGGCCGTCACTGCCGCTAGTGGTGCTGCCAGCGGCAGATTGTCGTGGTTCACGGAAATGGTCATATCTCGGCCATTCCTCCAAGGAATGATGTCATTCTTGGTGTGTTGGAAAGCTGAGAGGATAAGATACATGGTGCTAAGGCAATAATGCTCATCTCCGGCCTGTATGGAGCCGTGCAGGGCCCAGCGACCCAGGGTCGCCTAGGATGTGTCATCATGTACATATAGTCCTGTATGTTGACACTTGAATAACAAGTACAGTTTACTCCCACTGTGCCACACGTGTTCCCGTGCTCCCCCAAGACGACCCCACGCTTTTGCAACCCTGGGAAGGTGTGCACCCGTCTCCTTCGGTCGCTGTTGCCGCCGGTTGGTGCCTACACCATCCAGTCGAGGGTAGCACACCGCACCCGGTTTACAATGAGACTGCAGAAACCACTTGAGTCGTCTCCGGTAGCTTCAGGGCCCTCACGGATGATGCTGCAAGGGGGAAGAGGCCGGTAAATTTATTCCTGGAAACACTCAGGAGACACCGGATGCAAGATGAAATAAAGCCATCTGGTATCTTCTCCACAATGATCAGGACTGTCTGTGAGGAGTTACTCAGGGGTTGTAATGTCCCTCCGTCCATCGCTTTCAACCAGGTTTTCTTCCTTGCTAGCCTCCATTTGAGCAAGTATGTTCATGCTGGTGAAGGCTCCGACGACGGAGCAGGTGGCGGCTGGGGTGCCAGGTTCTGCCCCTCCGGCATCCTTCAGTGGTGGTGGTGCAGAACTGCCGTGTGGTTTCGGTGAGGGGAGTGGTGGAGCACTCATCATAATTCCTGCAATGTCAGGAGCGTCTTCCTGGTGTTTGCGGTGTGTCCCACAATAGCACGTGGTCCTGCTGGTTGTTCCGACAAGAGCCCCAGTAGGGCACCCCCTGCATCTGCGTGTGGCTGGACGGTCGGTGGCATGCCCTCCCCCCATCCCCCCCCCCCCCCCCCCCCCCCCCAGTGAGCGTGGTCCCCAGGTGGAGGTCTTCTGTGGCAGGGGCTAACAGAATGGGGTATATAGTGGGGTGAAAAAGTTTCAGATTGGACAAATACAATTAATTGTGCAAAAGACTGCCCGAAAAAGACAAATGATGATGAGAACCCCGAGGCCAAGCATTAGACTAAGGACCCCAAGGCGGACCGGGCAGATAATGGGCACCGACAGGCCGGATGGAGCTGCAGATGAGATTGATACCACATGAAGCAAAAGTGGGATTGAATTTAGGAAAGATGCTGCAGATTGATTCCACTGCATGGGGTTGCATGCAGAAGTTGTCTACAACGGGAGTTTCGGTTAATGAAAGAGGGCATGCACTGGAAAGTGGTCATGCACCGGTTACGGGGAGGCAGGTTGGGTCTTCGGAGGAGAAGAGGGGCAAGAGGAAGGGGGTGCGGCAGGGGTAGAAAGTGAAGAGAAAGGGTACAGTGGGGCCATGATATAGTCTGCTGGGGTTTGTCTGCAGGATGTTCCACACATTGTATGCCATGCAGGGTGCAGGACGTGGTGCATGTTGGCAGACAAAAAGAAGAGCTGCCAACGATGGGGCATTGTCAACTGCTGGTGCCCCATGGGGGAAGATGGAAGTGGTTAGGACGGGAGAGCAAAGAGGTGTTAAATGACATAAGGAGGCCTCATGCTGCAGATGGAAGGGCTGGTGGACCGGGGGTCTTAGAAGTGACGAGGACAGGGACTGTTGGCGTAACAGGGGGAAGAGGGTGCGGTGCGAGAGTGCAGTGTGGAGAGGGACCTGGAGAAGATCGCAAGGACGGGGAATGCGGTAATGATGTGGAAATACCCATTAAAGAGTGGGGGAAGGGGGCTGGATGCGGAGATGGAAGGGGTGGGTCAGAGGCAGAGGTGACCGTGAGGTGGAGAAGTTGACAGGCGAAGTCAATCTCTTCAGAGGTGAGGTCCCCTTTTTGGAACTTGCCAAGCCTTCCCTAGCAACCTCAATTCTGCTACAATCGGGAGGGCGCTATTCCATTGGTGCCACGGAAGAGGGCCAGCCTTTCTGATGGATTTTGCCGAGATCTTTCACTTTGTGTTTGGAAAGGACAGGGCAATACTTGATTTATATATCATATCCTTGTGGAAGCAGTACCCATTTGGCAAGGATGCTCTAATGGTTCTGGGTCATCAGAAGACATTGCAATGCTTGGTGGTCTGTGTACATTGTAAAGGGTTTCTGGTTCTTGCTGTAGTCACAGAAATGCTGGAGTGCCCAGAGGACGCCCAGGCACTCACCTTTGACAGGAGTTTACTTAGCTTCCACATCTATGAGAGCTTTCCTGGCATGAAAAATCACCCGCTGGATATGCTTATCCAGTTTTTGGGGAAGGATGGCATCCAGGCCTTCACCACGTAATGCTTGATTCCTTCCCAGGCCTGTTGGTGAGCCTAATAGTTTTTCATCTTAATACATTAGCTGCTGGAGGGGTTGGAAGATGTTGGCCTGGTTGCAAACAAAATACCGTTAGAAAGAGATTAAGCCAATGAAGATTTGCACCTTTCTGGCGGAAGTGTGTGTCTTCTAGTCCATGAAGGCTACAATTTCCTCCAGGTAGGTAATGCTAGCCTTTTTGCCCATGAAAGATCCAATGAAATCCACGTATTCCGCATCAACTACACAATTCACCGCCTTCAGCTTGAGTTTGGTGCGCAAGGAGCGCAAGGCCTCAAAGACTTTTTCGAGGGAGGAGATTAGTTCCACGAAAGAGTGTGCTGCGATCACGATTTCATCAATGTAGGAGCTAACGTTTGGCAGGTGACGGAGGGCAGAATCCATAACCCTTTGGAAAGTGGCAATTTGATCCTGTAGGCCGAAGGACATGCAATTGAAGGCATAGGTACTATCAGGGACCATGGAGATTGTTGTAGGGATAGAGTCAGGCTGTATTCAGATGGCATGGAGAGATTTTTTCACATCCATCTTGGCAAACTAGCTATGAATCTGTTATTTCTCCCGAAATGTCTGTGATGAGAGGCATGGGATATGCATCCTCCTTGGTGATTGAATTGAGGTCACAGAAGTTGAAACACAATGACTATATTTGCATGCCATGGACTGGTGGTGGGGATGCTGACACCTCTGTCTTTCAGATCCTAGAGACATTTGGACATGATGTACTGCTGGTCCTAGAGAATGCGGTGTACCCTTTTGTTGATTGGAAATGCATGACCAGTGTGGATGATGTGGAAGGAGTACAAAATGCCAAGGTCAGTCCTAGCATGGAGGAAGACATCAGCAGACTGTTCGAGCAGCTTGTGCACCTCGCACTTCAGTTATTTAGTCAAGCGGGGATGAAGCATGTGTTCAAAGTGGAACGCCGCGGCAGCTGCTGGGTCGATCTCAGCTATTGTATCTTGCTTGAATTCATCGTCATCGCTAGAATGTGCCACCGGACTCATGGAGCGTTGGCCTTGGCGCTAGTTTCCGAGGATTTTTGTTAGAGTACTGACAGCATCGGCCTCCCGATCGTCTTCACATTCCAGTTGCAAGGACCAGTCGGGGAAGGCTTTGAGACCTTCATCATCATCTGCAAGCCGCAGGCGTTGTACCTCTGTAGCTAGTCGTTCCCATGGTATTGATAGTGCATTCCCATCTAATTTGGATGCAACGTTCACCTGCCACTCACTTCCACTTGGTATGACATTCAAATCTCTACAAACATGAGTGTACATTTTGCCCAAAAATCAGAGGCAATTTTCGTGGAAACCTTTGCATTTCTTTCAGGCCACTTTCTGTATAATCATTTTCAGATGGCATCTTTGAATATTGGTTCTGAAGTCACAGACAGTGTGTGTGAATCATGTCCTGATGAAAGTCTTTACCGGCTCTGTTTTTGTGCCTGGTGTTGAAGCCATGTTGTGGTGCAATCAGAAGTAGATACTTGCGACCGCAACACAATGAAGGTGGAAGATGTAGTGATTGGAGCTAAAACGTGTCTTTGTTTTACATCCACCGTATGAGAAAGGGCAGCCTGTCAAGGGACACCTACAATGTGTGGTGATCTGGTACGTGTCTTTGTTCCATGCACTCATAAAACATTTACAACAGTAAATGTTTTATGAATGAATGGAAGAACTACAGCGAATGGTTCATCAATTTGCTTGCACTTAGTGCAACCGGATGTAATTGTACGTCTTGTCGAATGGTGGACAACACATGTGAAGTTTGTGAGGAACTATGTCAGACATAATATTCGTAAAATTTAAGCTGGCTTTCTGATTCATAGTTTCTGGCTAGAATTATTCTCTCATGTGATTCCTGCATGTGTTTTGCATTGCGCTTTCACATGCATGGGTGTGGTGGCCTTGTGATCATGATGCATTGTTGTTGTTTGTTGTCTTACACCCTCTTCCACTGGCTTGTGGTGACCTCAAGGCTGATTTCAATGGCCTTAAAGGCCGCAGACGAGCCCAAGAGTGGTCATTGGTAAGAGACCAGAGTGGGGTGGCAGCTTTGACCAGCTTCTATGGCTGCGGTGCTTCAAAACATAACCTCAAATCACATTTGCGTACACATTCCTTCATGCTGAGCTAAACTTCATGGAGCCTTTTCAACTCACCGGTTCCAATTTATTCCCACCCATTTGTGTGTTGGCTGAAGCCTGTGCATGTGGGACAAGGGAGTGACCTCCTCAGCACGAGAGTTGAAGGCAGAAGGAAGGATGGGGACATCTTTTCCCAGTGGAACAATGTGATCATATGTACTTTCTACCCTTGGTCTGCCGCTATCACCCTCCCATCACTTTTGCCCCAATCTTCATCTCACGCCTCTTATGGCTTCCTTAATCTCCATGCCTGGATTGTATTCAGCCATGAGCAGGTTGCTCCCTTGTAATACATTGAAATGTTGTTGCGGTAGTCAACTTAGACATTGGTCAAAACCCATGGGTTTGTTGTGGATATTCACGCCAGCGCCTGTGAACCTAATCTGCATTGTTGATCATCAATATCACGTGATGAATTGCTCATGAAACAGCTACCACTGTGGAGCATGCATGCCTACATGAGTGGTTAGTGCCTCTGGGGGCAAGGGAGGCATGACAGCATGACAGCATGCTGTACAGCTACCGTCTGGTGACACCTGGAAGAGATAAATGACGCCTGTGATAGAGTTGAGATGATTCAGTACATACGCTTCAGTTGTCTGATGAGATGACCACTGGGCTGTACTCCCATAAGATTTAATGGACGAGTGAATGTCTCAAAAATCTCCTTTACGATAGCAGTGGGGTACATTCCACAGAGCTGTTCTTTTGACCTTTCAGGTATAATTTCGTGATTCCTTCAAAACGCAGGCTGTGTCTCTGTGGGCTCATGTTTTTGTTTGCGACTCTGAGGAATTCTAATCATCCAAGACTATTCTTATTTTTCTTAACACCTGTCATTGCTGATACAATTTTTAGCAAGCACGTTCCACTTGATATTTTTCGTGATGAAATATGGTTGAAGATGCCAGGGTCCACCATAAGAATACACCCAAACACAAGAATGTGAGTTGTGACTCAAGAGTGTGCACGCACAATCCTCAAAAGTCCCTGGTCCGTAGGCTACTATTTTCACACCCGCTTACTAAGTGGCATCCTGACTTATTTTTCCAGATTGGTGTGTCGAAAGGAGTCCCAAGCTCAGATGGAATGGCACTCAACCATTGACCTGCAAAGAATGTGCGCATGCAATAATGAAACAAAACCCTTGCTTATGGTAAGCATATGAGAGGTGAATGACTTACACCACTCACAACCAGCATGCAAAATGACAGCTTGAAAAGTGTCAATGAAACGTATCAGCAAATCCCTTCTTGTACAGAGGACACCACAAGACACGTACCTTTCCTTTTCTTGCCGTTCATCCATGACAGCCGCCATCACTTGTGCAGGTGCATCTCTGCCTCAAGGATGAGTGTGTCATTCACAATGTACCCACGTGATGGGTCGTGAAGGTGCACAAGTGGCATGGATTTTGGCCAGCCCCAGCTCGTCACGTTGGCATTGAACCCTTGCTTTGTTTCTGCATCACCGAGTTCATGCATGAACATGGACAAGAAAAGGTATGGAAGGGAAGGCAAGATGGAAAACGAGGGTTCACAAACACTAAGTTCCCAAGGGGTGCAAAACCGACTGGTTATGGAGACTTGTGACCCATTGTCCTGTGACAAACAGCGTTGTTGGTGCAAGCTTCCCTTCATTCAACATCCCTTTTCCTTCAAACATCAGAATGTGTTTCATCCATTTCGGACTCACACGTTTCCATGTGGTGTGGGTGTGGTGGGATCTCGTCAAATTCTTACGCTCCACTTTCACCTTCCGCCTACGCAACTACCTCCTCAGAACCTACTTACCCTGGTAAGAGGTGAGAGTACGGTCTTTCTGGTTGACAATAGCCAACGCGTACTCGACTTTGCAGCTCCACCCTGCAGAAAGTCTGTTTGCATCTCGAACAACTAGAAACAGACCAAGGTGCTCCTTGTTGTCACAGTTTTGGGAAACTCGGATTGACCTGCAGAGCGACATCCAGCGATTTCAAGATTCTATGAGTATGGAACACCTTGGTTCAAGCAGCAGTGAGGGCATCCGACAAAGCCGATCTTTGCAATGACATGCAAATGAAAAATCAATGCATGCTGAATAGTTTGTGTCTACTGTATCATGCAATGGGTAATGGCAAAATGGACCACACATAACCATTCCTAGCTTGCCACTACGCATAACACATTGATACAGCTAATGAGCGGAGCTCAGCTTCTCAGATCTGTTACCCAGGTTTAAGTCGATGCCACTGACACCACGTACTCCACGTACAGCCACGTACTCCCAAGTTTTTGTCCCTTTGCACTTGTCTGCTCTTCAATTCCAAGAATAGACGGGAAGAAGTCCAATGCTCATATTTACCGACAAAATCTTACCAGGTGAGACCACCAAAGCAGAAGGGCGGGTCAGTGTGTATTGGAAAGCTCCTTGTTGAGAACTTGTCAATGCGCCACTGGTGTCCATGTGGCAGCTTCTTCTTGCGTTGATCCCTTCTTTGATTGTCTTCCCTCAACTTCTCTTCTTCCCTCTTCAACGCCTCTTCCGTTGCTGCATCCTCTTTCTTCTTCTTCTCCACATTTTTCCTCTTCACCTCTGCCCTCTTCTTGCTTTCTTCCGCGTTGGCACCCACAGACAGAAGGTACTGCACTACGGCCTTGTGCTCGTTCTCCTCAGCTACCATCAATGCCACATCACCTGATGCGTCAGCCTCGTCAACCTCCGCACCTTCCGCATGCAACAGCTTCACAGCCTCACAGTGGCCAGCCCCCACTGCCCACACAAACGGCCCTTGCACTTCCGCCCCTTTGGCAATGAGGAAAGACACGACGTCCTTGCTGCCTGCCTTGGCTGCCACAGCAAGAGGTGTACTGCCAACCCCACCACCATCCGCTCTGTTAACGTCCGCTCCAAGATGCACCATGAGGCACATAGGGGAGTACATGTTGTTGTGAATCGCCCACATCAACGCACGGTGGGTGTCAGCTTTGCCTTCCTCCACCAACATCCTTGCTATTGCCAGGTGGTTCTTGTCCAGAGAAAGTGTGAGTGCATCTGTAATACCGTCCGAGGTCTTCATGTTCACATCCGCACCATGGCCAAGCAATGTCTCCACAACGTCAAAGTGTGCACCGGCAACGGCCGGTCTCACCACCCCCTCCGTAGAGCTCCACTTGGTCTCCATTCTCCCCTTTAGTGACGTCCTTCCTCCTCTTTGCATCAACGTTCACAACACCCCGCTCCAGAAGCACCTGCACGACACGCTTTTGCCCCCTCGCGGCAGCCTTCATGAAAGGAGACAGCCCACCACTGCCACTGCCTGCACCCACCTCAGCGTGGGCTGTCAGCAGCTCCCTCACAACACCCTCATGGTCTTTCTCAACAGCCAACGTCAGCGCTGACTCTCCGTCCAGATTAGTGCAGTTTTTCTGGACTCCTGGCACAGCAAGCAGCAGCCTTACTACGCCCACATGTCCACTCTCAGCAGCCAACACAAGAGGCGTCTTACCATCATTACTTTTGCAGTTGACCGCAACAGCAGGCGAAGCAAGTAGAGCAGCAACGACAGCCTCATGGCCCTCTGTCGCAGCAATGGCAAGCGCTGTACGTCCCGTTTCACTGTCACGTGCTTTCACGTTGGTGTCCGTGTTCTGAAGCAGAGAATGCACGACGTCAGCATGGCCTGCTTTTGCTGCCGCCATGAGAGCAGTCATCCCTCCGCAGTTGTCGTCTCTGGCGTGAAAGCAAGTGCGACCACTCATGCCTGTCCCACCGCCACTTGGTGTCTTGCACTCGTTTGCTCCCTCCACAACTTTCTTGACGCACTCTACATTGCCATCGCGTGCTGCCTGGATGAGATCCATGTTGCTTTGCACGTTGCCTGCGAACAGACAAGCACAAAGAACAACAATTTGCGGCTAAGGACACAATACGGCCAGCCTGTATGTGTAGGGTGTATTATTGCAAGCCGTTGTCAAGTGTCCATGCCTACTGGACTCATGTCTCCCTCCATGCCTAGTTCCCACCGACAAGGTGGTCACCTTGTCGGTGTTGCTTGCACACGCGTGGTTGACAACTTTGACCTGCGCCATATCCGTCACAGTTCTTTGTCACATGGCACCCATCCCAATCGGCCATCCATTTCCGTTCCCGTCAAAGACTCACCGATACGTCTCCGAGAAATGACTGGCGCACACAAAAGACAGCCGGAGTCCACTCACCGGGGTCCACCAAAGCGTTCACTTATTCATATGTTTCGCTCCTTTCCAACACCACACGACGTTCTGCACACCAATCTCAAAACGATAGACGACAGGTAAAAGCCTTTTTAGCCACGGCACTATGCAGCAAGGACAAGATTGAAGACCGTGCCGCGTGAAATCCGTGTCGCCACTACCACCAGAGCATCTGTCACGCTACTGGGTTCCTTTGGCAGACACCTCTCAGCTCGAACGTGCGGAACAGCCTCCGCATGCCACGCAATGACACCGTGAAGAACTCGACCCTCGTCAGCTGACAGAAGCGGTGTGGCACGGTATTGTCCAACATGCCGTCGTAGAGCCAGGGGGCGCACTTGCACACAAGCATAGATGGGCCCTTGGTGTGAGGGCGGACGCCGAAAGCTAACGGCTCGCACGCGGAATTAGGCGATGGCCTGAAACGGATGACCAGTCCTCTTCGCAAGGAGCATGCCAGCAGGATCGCGGCAACCACGCGACGACTCGCTGATGCCGCTGCCGGTCTGGAGCGCCCAGACCATGCGGGCGCCAGGTTTTGATGTCACACGTGTGCTGCTTCTGCAGCGTGACATGGCGGCGCCTTCCTCTCTTCTCTTGAATGCCGCAACCTCTGAAGCTGTGTGTGGGCACAAGTCAAAACGAACGGAGTATAGCAATGGCCTTGCGGCTGCCAAGCGCGATGCGCATGCCTGCCAGCAGAATCGCACAGTGCACGTAGCAGCCACACGATGACGCCATGGTGGTGCTGCTGCAGACCTGAAAGCAGACAGACAGACAAGGTGCATGCGGCATGACGACACGTCGCACTTGTGCTTCTCCTGCAACAAGACATGGCGCCGCCTTACTCTAGTCGGCTGCGAACGAAACACGAAACGATATGTGAGTCGGGGACCTCCCCTACAAGACAGGAAGCCAGGCCACTGTTCTGTCATGGAGCGCACTCTAAGGTCAATTTGCCAAGATCGCGATCAAGACAGACATGTGCATGTGAATTGCACCGGATACGGCCGTTGCAGTTTGGACTATAGCGGTAAAAATGGAAATTGAAACAAATCCAAAACGGCGTGGGACCTCGCCGTTGCTAGGCAAGCCGACGAAACGACATGGGGGATGAATATGGGAAGAAAATGGAGAGCTGGAATGCAGGATCTGACAGCTTAAGGGCTCAGGTTTACCTCGCGAACAACATGAAAACTGGACACATTCTCAAGCACGTTATGCAATGACATAGCTTGCTAAGGCGTTTCACAATCCCGAAAACGAGGACGCCTTGGGTCCTGCGCGTTCCCTTTGCAGACAGCAGCAATGTCATTGCGAAAACACCTTAGTTTGATCAATGAACCAATGGCTGGTCCAAGCCCAAAAGGGGTGAACCAAGCTTTCTTCAGCTACCATTGATCCCACCATGGGAGACCCTTTCGTAACCTCGACTGACGGCTGGTTTGCACCGCGAACCTACGTGATGATGTGCAGGTTTGGCGTACCATGCCTCAGGTCCTTCTCAGTACAAAGCGGGTCACACTAAGAGCTCGTGACGAAACAGGTCCTGCCGGGACGTCAACGGTGTCGAGCCTGAAGCGGTAGGACCCGAGGTATCACACAGGTCCAGCGTTAACAAGACTGGACGTCTTTAGACAGCTTGTTGCATCATGGTGTCAAAAACTGGTTGCTACATATCATTTGCAACACAAACCAGTTCGATGTTCATTGTAAACCTAGTGTTGAACACTACAAGCTGTTCACGGATGGATACTTTCAAAACTCGTCGTACTGAACGCTGCTATGCAGACGGGGTAGGACCCGCCTCAACTCCAAGGGTCCTACAAAAGTTTTATCGCATACCGGGGTCCAACCCAGTAAGATACCTTGCAGGACCTCTGTATCACACAGGTATTGCGAAGCATGACCGGGCGTCCGCAGACAGCTTGTTGCGTCATGAAGTCACAAACTAGTTGCTACATATCATTTGCGACACAAACCAGTTGGGATTTCATCACAAACCTGGTGTTAAACACCACAAGCTGTAAACGGATGGATACATAACGAAACTCGTCGTTCTGAACGCTTGCATGCACACGGTGTAGGACCCTGGTCGGAAGGTCATACAAAATTTCTATAGGAAACCGGGGTCCTACCCGGTGAGATTCCTTGTAGGGCCTATGTATCTCACAGGTCCAGACATGTATGACTGGCCGTCCGCAGACAGCTTGTTGCGACATGGTGTCATAAACTAGTTGCTACATATCATTTGCAACACAAACCAGCTGGGATTTCATCACAAACCTGGTGTTAAACACCACAAGCGGTAAACGGATGGATACATAACGAAACTCGTCATTCTGAACGCTGGCATGCATACGGGGTAGGACCCCCTCAGGTCCCAAGGTCCTACAAAACTTTTATCAGAAACCGGGGTCCCACCCAGTGGGATACGTTGTAGGGCCTATGTATCACACAAGTCCTGCGAAGTATGACTGGCCGTCCGCAGACAGCTTGTTGCGACATGGTGTCACAAACTAGTTTCTACATATCGTTTGCAACACAAACCACTTGTGATTTCATCAAAAACCTCGTGTAAAGCACCACAAGCGGTAAACGGATGGATACATAACGAAACTCGTCGTTCTCAACGCTGGCATGCAGACGGGGTGGGACCCGAGCGATGTCCAAGGGTCCTACAAACGTTTTATCGGAAACCGGGGTCCTACCCGGTGAGGTACCCTGTAGGGCCTATGCATCACACAGGTCCTGCGACGTATGAATTGCCGTCCGCAGACAGCTTGTTGCGACATGGTGTCACAGAATACTTGGTACATATCATTTGCATGAAAAACCACTTGTGAGTTCATCACAAACCTCGTGTTAAACACCACACGTGGTAAACGGATGGATACATAACGAAATTCGTCTTTCTCAACGCTTGCATGCAGATGGGGTGGGACCCAAGTCAAGTCCGTAGGTCTTACAAAAGTTTTATCGGAAACCATGGTCCTACCCAATGAGATACGTTATAGGACCTATGTATCACACAGGTCCTGCGAAGTATGACTGGACGTCCGCAGACAGCTTGTTGCGTCATGGTGTCACAAAGTAGTTGCTACATATCATTTGCGACACAAACCACTAGGGAGTTCATTACAAACCTTGTGTTAAACACCACAAGCGGTGAACGGATGGATACATAACGAAACTCGTCGTTCTTAACTCTGGCATGCAGACGGAGTAGGACCCCCTCAGGTCCCGAGGTCCTACAAAAGGTTTATCGGAAACCGGGGTCCCACCCGGTGAGATACGTTGTAGGGCCTTTGTATCACATTGGTCCTGCAAAGTATGACTGGCAGTCCGCAGACAGGTTGTTGCAACATGGTATCACAAACTAGTTGCTACATATCATTTGCAACACAAACCACTTGTGAGTTCATCACAAACCTCGTGTTAACACCACAAGCGGTAAACGGATGGGTACATAACGAAACTCGTCATCACGAGGGAAGGGTGTGGTTGGTGACTGGAGTCATCAAGGTTGACGACAACCGCCCCGAGTCAGGGATGTCGTCGCCGCCCAACAGACGCCGACGCCCGTGCCGTGCCTCACACGTCGGAAGTCGTCGGCAGCGGTCGGCCAAACACGAGGAAGATAGCCTCTCATGCTAAAAACCTAGGCGGAAACGATCATATGACTAATTGAATAAAGTCTGGTGGAGCGATACAACTGTAACCAA
Organism: Penium margaritaceum; assembly: GCA_023375785.1. Classification (NCBI taxonomy): domain Eukaryota; kingdom Viridiplantae; phylum Streptophyta; class Zygnematophyceae; order Desmidiales; family Peniaceae; genus Penium; species Penium margaritaceum. The sequence continues at coordinate 284,328 of SZWC01000516.1, forward strand.
TTGGGATCTCACATTGTGCAGTTCAGGCGGCGGGATGTACGGAGACGCCTGTTGGTTTGTTTTGTGATCGTGGAACAAGACACTTCAGAATTGGCAGTTTGCTTTAGTTTTCTCATGTTGTTTTCAGTTTGGTCCAGTTCAATCCAGACGGGGTGGGACCCGAGCCAAGTCCGGAGGTCCAACAAACGTTTTATCGGAAACCGGGGTCCTATCCGGTGACATACGTTGTAGGGCCTATGTATCACACAGGTCCTGCGAAGTATGACTGGCCGTTCGCAGACAGCTTGTTGCGACATGGTGTCACAAACTAGTTGGTACAAATCATTTGTATCACAAACCACTTGTGAGTTCATCACAACCCTCGTGTTAAATAACACAAGCGGTAAACGGATGGATATATAACGAAACTCGTCTTTCTGAACGCTGGCATGCAGATGGGGTGGGACCCGAGCCAAGTCTGAAGGTCCTACAAAAGATTTATCGGAAACCGGGGTCCCACCCGGTGAGATACGTTGTAGGGCCTATGTATCACACAGGTCCTGCGAAGTATGACTGGCCGTCCGCATACAGCTTGTTGCGACATGGTGTCACAAATTAGTTGGTACAAATCATTTGCATGACAAACCACTTGTGAGTTCATCACAAACCTTGTGTTAAACACCACAAGCTTAAAACGGATGGATACATAACGAAACTTGTCTTTCTGAATGCTGGCATGCAGACGGGGTGGGACCCGAGCCAAGTCCGAAGGTCCTACAAAAGTTTTATCGGAAACCGGGGTCCCACTCGGTGAGATACGTTGTGGGGCCTATGTATCACACAGGTCCTACGAATTATGACTGGCCGTCCGCAGATAGCTTGTTGCGACATGGTGTCACAAACTAGTTGCTACATATCGTTTGCAACACAAACCACTTGTGAGTTCATCAAAAACCTCGTGTAAAACACCAGACCAATCGCTTACCGGGTCCTACCCGGTCAAAACCTTTGTAGGACCTATGAATCTCATAGAGGTCCCACGGGGTATGCCAGACAGCCAATTGGATGGTGTAGGACAATCCGCGATGCCTATGGTCCTATCCCGTTCAAATTGCTTACCTGGTCCCACCCGGTCGAAAACTTTGTGGGACTTGTCGAACTCTCACAGGTCCTACGGAATATAAATGGACGTAACGTGATGACGTAGTAGGACCTATGGCAAACGACGTTGGTCAAATTCCATGACAAAGGTCCTACGCCATCAGCGCAAATTCCATCGCATAGGTCCCACGCAATCACGCAGGTCACACGACGTCGACCTTATAACGAACAGTCGTGTGATAAGTCTCAGGCCGTCGTGGTTTGACATTCTGTGTCCTACACCAAATGACAGGGTCCTACAGGGTCCACGCCGCGTCACGGTGAGTCCAGTACTTCCTCGTCTCTCCCCATTTAATTTCGAACGTTGCTTGATTGTCTTCGGTTTCGTCATCCGTGAAGGACATAGCGCTATTTCCATCATGCTTACTGTCAGACATGTCTCGCAGGAACTACGTCGATCTCATCTCCGACGAGAGTAGTGCTGAGAGCACTGAAGCAGGAAGTGTTGTCAGGTCTATCTCAAACGACAGCGATGTGCGGGTAGTTGAAGAGTCGTCACCCCCTCCAACCAGTTCGCCGCCCGTCCGTAATTGACCTACGATCGTCCTTGACGATACACCACCTCCCGCCACCCGCCATGTTCCCACCGTAGTGCAGTTTCAGAATGACTTCTCGCAGCCTCAGAATTCTCTGAGGGCTCCAGTCGGTGTGCCAGTTTTCGAGGATCCACGAGGGCATCTGATGAACCGAGGCAGCCGCCGGTCTCTGGGCACGAGGGGAAGAGGGAGAGGGTTCCTTCATAGGCGGCGGAACGCAGAGAGTGCCGAGAAGCCCTTGGAGCCATTCTTTGACCCACACTCAGGTGAGAGACGCTTCTTATGGTTCTTTCTGTACTTCTAGATAGAAACAAAATTGACCGAACACTCGTTCTTTGCAGACGTTTTCAAATGTGGAGTACCCAAGAAACAATAGGAAGCTGAGTATGAAGGGTTTCTCTTCGGCATCGGTCACGCTCGGTTTCAAAGCATTGATAAGCTGATTGAGTTCCTGAACGCTCGTGACGATTCTGGCATAGTGACCAGACTTGACCGCCTGAAGACGACAAGTCCTGCAACGTGGTGGTTCATCGAAAAGACGCAGCATGCTCAGTCAATCGTGAGAGTAAGCAAGAATCCAAAAACCCTGTAGCGCTAAAACTCGACCTGGAATTCTTTTTCCAGCAGCCGTGGGTGAATCTGAACCCCTTCAGGGAGGGTGAACCGGAAATCGTCGACTTCTACATATCTTACGCATCGCAGTGGAAGAGGGTTGTGAAAAATCGTCGCCCTCTCTATCGGTCATACCAGCGAACTAAAGTTGTTGGAGAAGCTTCAAAATGGTTTCAGCCGGTAAGAATGTCTGTGCTATGAAAAACGATCTTGCTGGTTTACATGGAAAAATTTGGATTGAAACTGACGGCTTATTTATGATTGGCAGGCAAAATTGGATGGAACTGGCGGAGGAGTTGACACAGAAGACACCCAGGTATTCAGGTTGTACTCGTCGGTTGCACGGAAATTATCTCTGTTCTTCTGAACTATTTTTAAAATATATCGTTGTTTCTTGCAGACGGATACTGCAACCGCGACAACAGATTTGCGCGATGTTGCCGCCGACAGTTCAGTCACTGTGGAAGACACTAAAGCCGTCGGCGCAGCCGCTCATGCTGTCGCTGCTGCTGCCACCGCACTTGCGTCGCTCGCCGCAGCAGCCCCTGAACCTTCCTCCGTCTATGCAGCCCCTGTCTCCGCTGCCCCTGATCCTACTGCCCCCACAGTACCTGCTTCCCCTGCTGCTGCTGCTGCTGCTGGAGGTGTTGCTGCCCCTGCCTCTACGTCTATGTGGAGACATGCCCTGCAGCTCCTGCTTCCACTGCAGCTCCAGCATCTGCCTCTGTCACCCCTGTGGCTCCTGCGTGCACAGGTTCTGTAGGGCTTGCTGCCCCTGCGTCCACTGTTTCTGTCACGTGATTCTCCCACTTTCTTTGCCCCTGTTCCGGGAGCTCCTGCTCCCAGAACTCCTGTTGAAGTGGCCCGTGAAGCTATTGTCCAGCTTTCCTTGCCTGTTGGGGCAGAAACTGTTGTATCTGGTCTTGTAGCGTTGATAGTTGCGTCTAACGGGCAAAGTGAAGTTGCTCCCAGCCCTGTCCATTCTACGGACGCAACCGCATGTGTCACAGATGTGTCTGTTTCCCGTCTTGCAACCCGTGCCGCTGAAAACAACCCTGTCCCACTCGGCACTGCTGCTGAAGCGAGCAATAAAGACTTTAGTGCACCTGCTGCATCTCCTGCTGATGCTGACGGAAATGCTGGTGGAGCGTCCTTTGTTGGATTCCACAGTCCTGCCGGTGTTTTTGGCGGCACTTTCCCTCCTGGTGAGTCTGGTCCCGCGGCACCCAGTGGTGCCGCGGGATCTAGTTTTCCGGCATGGCTTTCTGGAGGAGGCGTGAATGAATCTGGAAATATCGGTAGTACAGATCCGACCAATGGATCATTGGGTGTACGTCAAGAACCAGCTACGGAGGTGTGTAAGCGTTGGCGTTTCTTGGATTGTAATTTTATGGCCATGTGCACCTTAGTAGACATTTCTAATCTTTTGCTCTTCCCTTCGTCTTTTGCAGGACCAGAACCAATGTGGCAACTTCAGTTCGGGTTACAACGTTCTTGACACACTGTTTGAAGACCTGTGCACCGCACCAGGTGCGGGCCCTCTCCCTAATATGCGAACGACATCTGACGAAGCACGGAGTGCAAACGTTCCTGCTGAACCGGCTGCTGTCATCAAAGCAATGGCTGAACAACTTCAAGCGTACACGGAAGATTTTGAGGAGGATTTCGACAACTGGTATAACCACGGGAAGGCGATGATCAGAAACATGTGAAAACTCGTTGGACGTGGGAGAAAAATCGCATCTCAAAGTAAGTGTTGAGAATGACATTGATGCTTATGGTGTTCTGCTCATAGTACGCACCGTAAATTGTTTTTTCATTGATTGTATATATTCTCATTTAGTAAAATACTTGGGACATTTTCATAATTGGATAATTGTCACATATTCGTTAAAAAATGTCAAATGAATTTTAGTAGTGAACAAATGCTTCATGTATACAAAGTAAATAGATGTAACATGTTTGATTTTGCAGAGTATGACTGAAGCATTACAAGGAGCTGTGGACAGTTTTGAGAGGGGTGTACGTGCGACAAAACTGGAAGATGAAGACATGACAGTGATGAAAACTTGGCAGCCCTCAAGGAGGTGATCAGGCTCACTAAGAGCGGCTTAGGCAGGACCAACTGTTTATGAGAGGGAGTTACAGTTGCACAGACAGAAATTACGGAAGAGAATGTAGGTCTGCAGAGAACGCGAATGTCTGAATCGACTCTTGAGTGAGAAAGTACATCATCACAGCTTTCTAACAAGCCCTTATATGCCTCATTTGGCTAAGGGAGCACTGAGATCCACTCTGTCAAAGCTCACCCTCTAGCACACTCCTAGCCTAGCGGGATGAGCGGCAGTCACACTCTCACACAAGAGAATTACCATCCCTGCCATGTGCACGACCAATAATCTTGGTGGGGACCTTCCTTGAAGCTCCCTGAAGGTCCTCCTACCGCCTTTCTACGCTGAAGGCCGCTCCAAACCTCCTTGGCCAATAATTGTGGCCGTCATTGCTGCTGGTAGTGCAGGAGCCATCACTTGAACCGGACCCATCGCCACCAAACCTTGAAAATCCATATCTCCCTCAAACGGACTCCGAATCGAGTTCCGTAAAGTGCTA
>SZWC01000516.1:293759-312879 GCA_023375785.1 Penium margaritaceum
GGCAGCCCTCAGGGAGGTGATCAGGCTCACTAAGAGCCGCCTAGGCAGGACCAACTGTTTGTGAGAGGGAGTTGCAGGTTGCACAGACAGAAATTACGGAAGCGAATGTAGGTCTGCAGAGAACGCGAATGTCTGAATCAACTCTTGAGTGAGAAAGTACATCATCACAGCTTTCTAACAAGCCCTTATATGCCTCATTTGGCTAAGGGAGCACTGAGATCCACTCTGTCAAAGCTCACCCTCTAGCACACTCCTAGCCTAGCGGGATGAGCGGCAGTCACACTCACACAAGAGAATTACCATCCCTGCCATGTGCACGACCAATAATCTTGGTGGGGACCTTCCTTGAAGCTCCCTAGAGGTCCTCCTACCGCCTTTCTACCCTGAAGGCCGCTCCAAACCTCCTTGGCCAAGAATTGTGGCCGTCATTGCTGCTGGTAGTGCAGGAGCCATCACTTGAACCGGACCCATCGCCACCAAACCTTGAAAATCCATATCTCCCTCAAACGGACTCCGAATCGAGATCCGTAAAGTGCTACAGAACCAGCAAAACATCGTTTATTCACTTTTGTGACCTGATGACTTTTATCGAGCAACCTATTTTTGTCACTTTTTGGCACTATCATATCCATCAGACATATGGTGAAAAACATGGTAAGTGAGGAAAAAATACGACTGCGGGTTTGGCATGTTAATGCATAGAAACACTTGTTAACATAAATTGTTTCCTATGCGAATGTTTTGTGCAGGTCGGAAGAAGCAGAAGAACAGTAAACAAGTGGATGACAGTGATATGTTCTCTCCAATCCAAACACGCAATCAGCGCAAACGGCAACAAGTTTTGGGAAAGTGAAACAGATCATGTAGTAGAAAACTGTTCATGTGTTCGTAGAAAGATGTAGACCACGTTTCTCAAAGTTACTAATCCATAATGATCCTTTTCATAATCATTGAAGGTGAACCATGCGTGCAACGTTCGTACATTGGTGGAAATAGGATATGACACTACTTGTATACGTGTATATGCATAATGTTTTCATTAATGATGTTGGATAATCCGACGAATAGAGTTAAAAGTAGTTGTACCATTGTAATGTATCTGAATAACGATTTTAGATTTGCATGAACCACTTAATCTGGAATAAAAGACAGAAACGTAATCTAACACAATCCGACTATTCCAAGATAGCTTAGAACATTGACATAGCAGAACGAATGTAACAATGGAAATGCTTCGTTATGACCATTCCAAAATAGCTTAGAGCATTACCCGGTGTATGTCAGTTTTTCTTCTGTTATTTACATGCCATTTGCTGGCTGACCGTTGTGACTATTCCAAAATAGCTTAGAACATTACCCGGTGCATGTCATTTTTTCTTCTGCTATTTACATGCCAATTGCTGTTTGAAATGGACCTGATCAAATTGCCTGATCATTTAAACATATGAACGATACTATCCTTATAACATCCACTTTAACATCCACGTAATATGTATGGTTGCAAAAAATGGAAGAGGATCGGTTGGATTGAAGTAGTTTGCACTAAGATAGTTTAGAACAAATGCAATCTAACAGTGGCTATGTTTCGATGAAGGAATCGCGGGAAAACAATCGCTATGTTTCTTCATATTTCGATAAAGGAATCGCTTGCCATGCTGCTTGAAATGAAGCTGATGAAATTCAATTTTTATTTGAAATGATCAGATGTTTCATGCATATACCAAAAAACAAGGAGAGATGAATGGGAAAAAAAGATTTATTTCAAAAACGTCCAGCACCGCCTGTCATTCTTCCCAGTTGATCCAGAACATCTTCACTGTTACTAGCAGTCGACTGACCAGATATATGACGAACCTCTTCAGCATCAATCGCATTGATGTCTATGCTTCTCTCATCATCGGACAAAACAATAGGTCTCTCATTGGCAGAACTCTCACAAGAACGGCGTACTACAGTCTCCACCTCCGCTTCGTCGATGTAGCCATAGATCTTGTTCTTGTTTTTACGCAAATTCCAGCATGCGAAGACCAAGCGGGTCATCTCCATCAAATTCGCCATCGAGTAGGTGTAGCTTTGCAGTGAAAACCATCTGATAAACCTGTTGACTTGCTCATTGGCTGACGTATTCACACCTGCAAACAGACGCAGATGGATTCGGGCATTTTGGATGTGTTGCGTTTACCACAACAGAAAACAGGGAAGAAGGATAATATATTCACCTGCCAAGTGAGAGTACACTTCTGGACTGAAGGCTGGTGAACACGTATGCTTTGCAGTATCTTTGTGACCAAAGTGAAAGCGGTCACAAAGGAAACGGGTGCCGGATACGAGAGACGGTTGTCTCCAATAGTGTACGCGTACAGCTTGCACGCGTTGTCGTATAACATATATTTCGGGTGAGCTCCTTTCTGAAATCTGGTCAAGAGTGTTGTGAAAATATCATTGGGAGATTCTCCACCACTCATAACGTGAAAACCATAAATTATCAAATGCGGACATACAACCGTGAAGATACCGGCAGTTGCGTTTTGAGGTAACTTCTCTGGAGTTTCTGAAGCACACTTTGCATCATGCCTTGCATGAATACTCTTCCTATCTTCCCGCTCAAGATTACTGAACCACGGTCGCAACGCCGTCACACCCCACCGAGGATAACAAGCTGTTGCCACAGTCTGGATTGGTCCACACAGAATTGGTGTTTCATCATCCTGCCCAGAAGACAACTTCATTAAAATATGTCCAGATGTCAGTAGAAAAGAACTCCCACATAGAAAGGAAGAAAGTGGTCAGTTGGAGATCAGTTTTACCCGTATGACGAAATCCATGTAGAGTTTTGTCATAGTTGTCAAAATGTGAAGTGTCGAGCGTGGCACAACATCCAAAGCCCTCTTCCAGGTTTCTTCTGAGGTGTCGATGCCATACTCCATCAGAACAGGGGCAATGTGAAATTCCACCACTCGAGCTATCAGTGGCATGTGGTCAACAACGCGTCTCCAGCGGGACAATGACATTGCGCGCAGTGTGGTCAGGAAGACATGAAGTTCATCAACTGCGTCTCCATGAATCAGGCACAACTCAGTACCCCAGGCTCCCAGGGAGTAGATAAGATCATCGTACGGTTCTTTTATGGTGTAGAACTGCAGAAAGGGGGAAATCAGTTCACTTTCCTCCCATGACAGGTTTGCCTTTCATTATAGTAAACAGAATTTCATGGTTACTCACAGTAGCACCGTTCTCAATCCCTGGATCTGAGTGAGGAACTTTTGTGTCGTTCACGATTCCTGCAACTTCTGCAGCTCCACGCGTGTTCAATGTTTCCAACAGAAGTTGCAAGTGTACATCCAGCACAACGTCTTTCTCGCGTCTACGATGTCCGATGCGCATCAACCAATCTCTTGCTTGCCAGTTAGTGACTAGCCATTTGGGAAGTGGTTTGCCTCTCACAACTTGTCCAGACGTTGAAGAGGAGTACAGCGGCTTTTGAACTTGTTCGCCGTGCCGATTGATCAATGCTGTGCCATCACAAACAAGTTTCTCTGGAACCTCCCCACATATATTGCAGCACGTGCCCAACCCTTCCACGTCAACGACACGCACAAAAGCCTGCATAGCCTTTGACAAAATAGTTCGGCATGCAAATTTTAGGTCCCGGGTGGCCTTCATGAAGAAGGCAAGAGCACCATGAATGGCTGTCAATGTTGACCCGTTGCAGGCAAGCGACAAAACACAAATGAGAGCTGTATGCGTGAAGGCCGAGGAAGCTGAGTAGATGAAAACTCCATCTTCCTGGCTATCTGGAAAGATTGTGCATGGGCACTTCTCCGTGCGGAAGTAGTCGACAGGAATCTGCCAAACGAAACTCTTTGTTCACACGTCATTGTTTGTTAACGGGAAAAGCCGAGGAACCATAATACACATACTTACCTGCTCAGCTTCGTGCGAGGTGTCGAACACTCTTATCATTTTTTCCTTCTGCCAATTCACAAAAGTGCTTATTCAGTGTTCAGAAAGAAGACAAATTTAGCGTACAGCAACCGATGTGCAATGTCTCACCTTCTTCCAAGCGTGTCCACAGCCGCACTGCTCTTGCTTCGGGGAAGGTGCAGTTAAGCGGAAATCCGCGGAAGACACCAGTCTTGCAAGGCGGTGCGCATCACTCGCGTTCCCAGGCCTGCTTGGGTGGAGTCCGTGGAGAACGTCAATCTTCTTGAATGACTGCACTTTTGGCCAGCCACACAATCTCTTGTCAGCTGAGGCATGACCCTCGTGGTTGCAGATATCACCAGTGCGACAAGAACAGCACTCTTCAACATTCACTTGTGGTTTGTCATTTGTCGACGTACGACGCTTTTCCGGTCCTCTGGGGAGGCACCATCGTGCCACTTCGAAGGTATGCCCCTGTAAAATTGTTAAGTGCCTTGAACATTTCCCAATTCCTCTATCACACGAACAGCGAAACTCTTCAGGATTTTCCCCCTCCAACAGGCCCCAACCCAACACTCTTTCACCTGCCCTGGCAGCTGCATCATCTAGAATCGAGAAACAGGGACTGTCATTCTGAGAACTACAAACGGGGACAACTGGACTTTCCCTCCAACTACCCTCTGTTAATGGTCTCTGGAGGTGTATTCATGCCCACCTCTCATGAACACAACCCTCACCCCGACGGCTTCGGCTGCAGGTGCAGTGCACTCCATCACCCCATGAGAGCCAAACATGCACCGGGATTCCATAATGCTCTGGGGGTTTTGGAACAGGCAGGCATGGAACTAAAGTTCTGTGAAGATCATGGTCGAAATCTGGCAAGAGTGCGACCGAATCACCAATTTGAACAACGAATTGTGCTGCTTGATCAAGTTGAAGATCCGCCTCAAAGACGTCGTAAGGATCGCCCGTTGGAACAGATGCCCGTTTGGGTTTCAGCACTTTTCGAGATGCTCGGAGATGAAGTTCTTCAAAAACATAGTGTGGAAGATTTCGGTAAAAGCGGACACGAGCTCCAAGCTCCTGCAGATTAAAAAATCATTTTGATTGCGGAAATTTCATCATCCGATTTTAAATTCATTCTGCATTTTTCACATGCGAATCTCACCTTCAGGGACGTAGCATGCTCGTTGAGGTCGAATTGATGAACGCGACCCGCTTCATTGGCACCACTTTGCTCCCCCGGATCAGGTCCATCATGGGTAGCTGAAGTCTCTGTAGTGTTCCCAACCCCATCACCTCCAGACCCCCCAAGTGCACCACACCCCTGACATCCGACTTCCCTTGACTCCGCACCCTCTCTCCTCGGAGACAAACTCTCGACTCCTTCACCGCCCCCACCACCACCATTTGCATGACGCGCCACCTCAGCGAAAAGTTCAACTGTTGTTGGCACTCGGGGATGTACCCTTTCAGGGGGACACTGTGGACAACATGCTTTCTCCAACAGCCCGCCAACGTTAGGTTTGCAATGGGGGCACACTTTAAATACCGGATTTTGGGTCCAAGTGTCATTTTCCTTGTCCCGGATAAAGAGTGCTTCAAAGTCAGGGACCTTGAGCTTCAGTGTCACACATCTGCACAGGTTAAAGCATAGTGTTTTTAACATCTTAAACCACAGATTTCTAAAACGCAAGATATTCTGAACACAGTTCTTACCTGCGACAGTAGTAACGCATGTGACCGGCCGCATTTTGGAATCCTCCTTGACCATCACGGCGCCGCGGCAGCGTGGAGTGTGGACCATTGCAAGCTTTTTCGGTACAGACCCAGATTCCACCAGTCTTCACCAGATTCCTTGTATCAGCTCTATCTCTGGTACACCGTCGTTTCACAAAAGATCTTGGAGGAAAAAGCTGTCGGTTTGAGGTGTACACGTTGACAAGTTCATTGAAAGTACAATTTCGCCCTGTCTCATTGCACATGTCACAGCGAACATTCAGAGACATGTATTTTGCCCCGATGATAGCCATATCAGCAGGCCATCTCACCCTTGAACGAGGTCTTCTTGTTGGTAGTGACCGGTTGTGCTGCACCCCAAGGCTGTTGGAAGGACTATATGCACGGTCCTCCCGTCGAGGCCGCGTCATCTGCACGTGCAGGAAAAACAGAAGAAAGGATCAAGGGGTTTCCGACCGGCCATCTTCTAAAGGAAAATGAAAATCCCATAAACATGGCGTGTCGGACCGGACACTTAGTACAATCCAGGCTGGAACGATAGGGTACCAACAGCACGGACAACACCAGCAGATCCTAGACAACTTTGAACGACGGCCTTGAACGTATGAAATCACCAGTGGTCAAAAGGAAGAGATGGATCGAACGACACGTACAACCAAAGAGGAAAACAGTGACTAAAGTTGAAGAACAGTAGCTAGAGTGTGCATTGCCCCCTCGTGCATTGTCCCATCGCAGCAGCCGATAGAAAAGTCACGCGTGCGGACCGCATACCTTGAAGTCTAGTGATGGAGCCGGTCTGGTTGGAGAGGCCACGGCCTAACCGAACGCAAGGTTTCACGACAAAATTTATGGAAACCTGAAGCCGCCGTGGACAACGACGGCGGCTGAACACGCCATCGTTCTGTGACCCACGACGCGTCGACAAGGGGATTCAGCAGGACCTGTGGCGGAGTCGTGTCCTGCGGCGTACAAGCCGCGTCAGAACAACTTTGTCACGACCTACATCGCCGTACATTACATGGGACCGATTCATACTTGATTTCAAACGGCGTGTGAATCAGCTGTTCTCGTAGGACCTGTGGTGAACCTATTGTGACGTGGTGTGACCTCTGGCGGGGTGAGGTCCTGCAACGAACGCACCGCATCGAGAAGACTTGGTCGGGACCTACTTTGGTGAATGTTTCATAGGACCTGTTCAAAGTTGAACATCGCACGACGTATGAACCGATCGTCCTCACATGACCTGTGGATAACCCATGAGGACGTAGTATGACCCTGGGCGGGAACTGGTCCTGTAGCGTTCGCGCCGCGTAAAGAAAACTTGGTCAGGACCTGCTTCGCTGACTTTTTCATAGGACCATTTCAAAGTTGAAGTTTGGACGGCGTATGAACCTGCCGTCCTCACAGGACCCGCAGAAAACCCATGGGAACAGGTCCTACAACATGAACGTAAGGTCCTACAATGTTTTTTCCTAGAACATGAAACAGACGGCCAACGTTTTTTGGGTTACATAGTAAACCCACTAAATCACTTCTCTTGGGCAAGAGAAGTGATTTAGTGGTGTTTGAACGAAGAGAAAACGATTCATAAATGAAGTGGTTGATGAACCCGGTATTATTATGAGCTAAAAATCTATCAAAATGGATATTTTAGAGAATCCTAAATTATGAATACTAAAAAATCTGCAAAATGCATCACTTAGACCAATCCCTCATGCCTAAAATCATTTATGTAGCTCAACATTTCATTTCATCTCACCTCATGATTAGTGATGCATGTTTCTACATCTTGAAGTCCATTTATGCATGGAAAACAACATTTGCACTATAGGAATTGCACTTTCATTTTCCTTCACTCACCAAATTGTGAGAGATCCAACTACATCATGTTTATAGTAGCTTCTACAGCAAGGCGTGCACTCCCTCACAATTGTGGGTGTGGAGTGCCCTACGTGGTGTGTGATGTTTGCTCTGTGGTATGTGGTGTATAATATGTGGTGTGTGGTATGTGGTAGGTGGTGTGTGGTGGTGTAGCGTGGTAAGGTATGGTATGGTGTGGTGTGGTGTGCTGTGGTGCGGTGCGATGCGGTACGGTGTGGTGTGGTGTGGTGTGGTACGGTGTGGTGAAATGTGGTGTGGTGTGGCGTGGTAAGGTATGGTATGGTGTGGTGTGGTGTGGTGTGGTGCGGTGCAATGCGGTATGGTGTGGTATGGTGTGGTGCGGTATGGTGTGGTGAAATGTGGTGTGGTGTGGTGTAGTGTGGTGTGGTGTGGTGTCGTGTGGTGTGGTGTGGTGTGGTGTGTATGGTGTGGTGTGGCGTGGTGTGGTGTGGTGATGTGTGGTGTGGTGTGGTGTGGTGTGGTGTGGTGTGGTGTGGTGTTGTGTTGTGTGGTGTGGTTTGGTACGGTGCGGTTTTGTGGTGTGGTTTTGTGGTGTGGTGTGGTTTTGTGGTTTGGTGTAGTGTGGTAAGGTTTTGTGGTGTGGTTTTGTGGTGTGGTTCATTCATTTCCCTTTGGCTTGTCTGCTTCATGCTCCGGGGTCGGTATGTGCACCCACGGTGTTCCTGGTGCGGCGGGCGGAATCAGGGTCAATCTGAACCGGATCGACGTGCCGTAAATTTTCCCCAGTAGCCCTTGTCAAGCCCTATGACACTATAGATTCGCTTTCATTCATTTCTCTTTGGCTTGTCTGTTTCATGCTCCGGGGACGGTATGCGCACCCACAGTGTTCCTGGTGCGGCGGGCGGAATCGGGGTCAATCGGAACCGGATCGACGTGCTGTAAGTTTTCCCCGGTAGCCCTTGTCAAGCCCTAGGACACTGTGGATTCGCTTTCATTCATTTTCCTTTGGATTGTCCGCTTCATGCTCTGGGGTCGGTATGCGCACCCACGGTGTTCCTGGTGTGGCGGGCGGAATCAGGGTCAATCTGAACCGGATCGACGTGCCGTAAATTTTCCCCGGTAGCCCTTGTCAAGCCCTACGACACTATGGATTTGCTTTCATTCATTTCCCTTTGGCTTGTCCGCTTCATGCTCCGGGGTCGGTATGTGTACCCACGGTGTTCCTGGTGCGGCGGGCGGAATCGGGGTCAATCGGAACCGGATCGACGTGCCGTAAAATTTTCCGGGTAGCCCTTGTCAAGTTCTAGCACACTGTGGATTCGCTTTCATTCATTTCCCTTTGGCTTGTCCGTTTCATGCTCCGGGGTCGGTATGCGCACCCACAGTGTTCCTGGTGCGGCGGGCGGAATCGGGGTCAATCAGAACCGGATCGACGTGCCGTAAATTTTCTCCAGTAGCCCTTGTCAAGCCCTAGGACACTGTGGATTCGCTTTCATTCATTTCCCTTTGGCTTGTCCGCTTCATGCTTCGGGGTCGGTATGTGCACCCACAGTGTTCCTGGTGCGGCGGGCGGAATCGGGGTCAATCGGAACCAGATCGACGTGCTGTAAATTTCCCTGGTAGCCCTTTTCAAGCCCTAGGACACTGTGGATTCACTTTCATTAATTTCCCTTTGGCTTGTCCGCTTCATGCTCAGGGGTCGGTATGTGCACCCACGGTGTTCCTGGTGCGGCGGGTGGAATCGGGGTCAATCGGAACCGGATCGACGTGCCGTAAATTTTCCCCGGTAGTCCTTATTAAGCCCTAGGACATTGTGGATTCGCTTTCATTCATTTCCCTTTGGCTTGTCCGCTGCATGCTCCGGGATCGGTATGTGCACCCACGGTGTTCCTGGTGCGGCGGGCGGAGTCAGGGTCAATCTGAACCGGATTGACGTGTCGGAAACTTTCCCCGGTAGCCCTTGTCAAGGCCTAGGACACTGTGGATTTGCTTTCATTCATTTCTCTTTGGCTTGTCCGCTTCATGCTCCGGGGTCGGTATGCGCACCCACGGTGTTCCTGGTGCGGCGGGCGGAATCGGGGTCAATCGGAACCGGATCGACGTGCCGTAAAATTTCTCCGGTAGCCCTCGTCAAGCCCTAGGACACTGTGGATTTGTTTTAATTCATTTTCTTTTGGCTTGTCCGCTTCATGCTCCGGGGCCGGTATGCGCACCCACGGTGTTCCTGGTGCGGCGGGCGGAATCGGGGTCAATCGGAACCGGATCGACGTGCCGTAAATTTTCCCTGGTAGCCCTCGTCAAGACCTAGGAAACTGTGGATTTGCTTTCATTCATTTCCCTTTGGCTTGTCCGCTTCATGCTCTGGGGTCGGTATGTGCACCCACGGTGTTCCTGGTGCGGCAGGCGGAATCGGGATCAATCGGAAGCAGATCGACGTGCCGTAAATTTTCCCCGGTAGCCCTTATCAAGCCCTAGGACACTGTGGATTCGCTTTCATTCATTTCCCTTTGGCTTGTCCGCTTCATGCTCCGGAGTTGGTATGCGCATCCACGGTGTTCCTGGTGCGGCGGGGGGAATCGGGGTCAATCGGAACCGGATCGACGTGCCGTAAATTTTCCCCGGTAGCCCTTATCAAGCTCTAGGACACTGTGAATTCGCTTTCATTCATTTCCCTTTGGCTTGTCCGCTTCATGCTCCGGGGTCGGTATGTGCACCCACGGTGTTCTTGGTGCGGCGGGCGGAATCAGGGTCAATCTGAACCGGATCGACGTGCCATAAATTTTCCCCGGTAGCCCTTGTCAAGCCCTAGGACACTGTGGATTCACTTTCATTCATTTCCCTTTGGCTTGTCCACTTCATGCTCCGGGGTCTGTATGCGCACCCACGGTGTTCCTGGTGCGGCAGGCGGAATCGGGGTCAATCGGAACCGGATCGACGTGCCGTACATTTTCCCCGGTAGCCCTTGTCAAGCCCTAGGACACTGTGGATTCGCTTTTATTCATTTCCTTTTGGCTTGTCCGCTTCATGCTCCGGGGTCGGTATACGCACCCACGGTGTTCCTGGTGCGGTGGGCGGAATCGGGGTCAATCGGAACCGGATCGACGTGCCGTAAATTTTCCCCGGTAGCCCTTGTCAAGCCCTAGGACACTGTGGATTCACTTTCATTCATTTCCCTTCGGCTTGTCCGCTTCATGCTCCGGGGTCGGTATGCGCACCCACGGTGTTCCTGGTGCGGCGGGTGGAATCAGGGTTAATCGGAACCAGGTCGACGTGCCATAAACTTTCTCCGGTAGCCCTTGTCAAGCCCTAGGACACTGTGGATTCGCTTTCATTCATTTCCCTTTGGCTTCTTAGCTTCATGCTCCGGGGTCGGTATGTGCACCCATGGTGTTCCTGGTGCGGCGGGCGGAATCAAGGTCAATCGGAACCGGATTGATGTGCTGTAAAATGTTTTGAGTAGCCCTTTGTACACCTTGCAACATTGTGTCATTGCTTTTATTACACTCCTCATGGTTGCACAGCCCCACGCTCCGCAGTGGGTACCGCCCCCACTCCTTTTCTGGTGGGGTCGGCGGAATTAGGGTGCTTCGGAATCAGATCGACGTGCCGTAAAATGTTTTGAATAGCGCTTTGTATACCCTAATACACCGTGTAATTGATCTTATTAAGCTTTATAAGGTTGCATAGCCCCACACTCCACACTCGGTACCGCCTCCACTCCTTTTTTGAATGGGTCGGCGGAATCACGGTTATTCAGAATCTGATTGCAGTGACGTAAAATGTTTTTTGTAACCCTTTGTACACCCTGTTACACTGTGCAATTGATTTTATTGAACTCCCTATGATTGCATAGCCCCACACTCCACAGTGGGCACCACCCACTCCTTTATATCCATAAATACATTCTGCTTCAAGTACATTCAAGTTTAATCAAATACAATCAAGTAAGGCTATTTCAATGAAGAATGACAGGGCGTTTTAACGCAACCATCATTTATTCCTACCACCATGCTACACCTCACAGGCTGGGTACAACCCTCTTGCCTTTTCCTTTTCAGTGCTTCTTATCCCAGCCCGTTACGACCAAGCAAAAAAAAAAACCATCGCAGCTGGTCACACCTCGTTCGCTATCAACCACAAACCGAGACGTTGTGGGTCCCCATTCGTGGTAGGACACGCGGCACTTTGGTGTAGGACCTCCGTAGTGAACGACAGTGTAACTGGGTCCCACTAAGATATGACTAAGTCCTACGGACTTCGTCATATCGTAGTGGGACTTAGTTTACTACGCACTGGAAAGACTCCTTTTCTAACGGTGTAGGACTCAATCCATCTCTTTCACGACCTATGACTTTAACTGGCAAAGGTGAAGTCCTACAACGTTCTCTCAAACATCGTAGGTCCTGTCGCTACATAACGGGTCCTATGACGAACGACCGAACGTTGTAGGACATGCATCCTCACTGCCGTCATGCGACATTATTCACATAACGTTTTTTGCAGGACCCAAAATGTCGCACAACATACTGAGTCCTACGGAATCCGTAATTTCATCCATGTAACAAACCTGGCATAATCTATGCCACTTTGTAACGAGACATAGACCGGCGGCCTTATTCCTAAAAGGCCTGCCGCGATCCTTGAATGAAAATCGGGAGTATTCCCGGTTCGGTAATCTGGACGGCGAGGACTCCTCGCCGACCAGCCTCACGAAGAGGAAGCTTCGAAGAAGCTTCCTCCTCCCACAAGAGCAACCGGATAGTGCCTCGCACTATCCGGCCGTCTCTGGAGGTCTCGCGACCTCCAGCGGCAAACGCGAGCCCATCGCGAATATTCACGATGGGCTGCGCAGGTCCTTGCGCAGTCGCATTGGGCATGACCCAATGCGACATCGGAAGGACCCCCACCCCATCAAGGGGCCCCTCACGAGGTCCCTCGCCATGGCGAGGGGGCTCGCGAGGGGCCACCGGCCGGCGTTCCAACGGGACCACCCCGCCGAGTGCCACCTCCACTCGGTGGCGTGGCGAACACGTTTTTATAAACGTGTTGGCCACGCCATCGGACGAGGGGTGCCGAATGGTGGCAAAATACCCTCGCACGCGCGAAGATATTTTGCCACCACCTCCCCATCCCTAATCACGCCGGAAACTTAGGGTTTCCACGTGGACAACATAATATTGTTTAACGGGTTGACTCGACGAGAGAAATGTATCATGTCGAACAGCGTCAACCCGCCGACAAAATGGACGGATAAAATAATATCATCCATCCTCCCTCTTGGGTTGCCCTATGACAAGAATGGACTCCGCGCTCTGACTTTGGTCGGGGGCATACTTGTGAGAGGACTCATTCGTGAGAGACAACACTTCACGGTGAAGTTAATCTCCACGACCAACCTATGCGATTGCCATGAGCAATTGGGTCCCGAGGGCTCCATCACCCACAGAGGCTCGCATCCCATTTCACCCGCCGTGTTACATTGGTATCCATGAGCTAGGCGTCACCCTTGGTGACTTAGTCGCTGGACGACCTGGAACCTGCTGAGTTGCCGCTAGGAAGCTGCAGCCACCACTCCACTCCTCCTCACCCAAGTCCGGCGGAGCAGATTGATTGGTCGACGGCTCCACCTTCCTAGGAACAGCACAGAAGTAGCAGACTAGGCCGTTTTCAGCGACAAGGTCCGCAGCCGAGTTTGCTTCCGCCCGCCTTGCTGTCGCATTCCAGAACCGCCGCAGCAGGCCAGTTTCTNGCCGTGTTACATTGGTATCCATGAGCTAGGCGTCACCCTTGGTGACTTAGTCGCTGGACGACCTGGAACCTGCTGAGTTGCCGCTAGGAAGCTGCAGCCACCACTCCACTCCTCCTCACCCAAGTCCGGCGGAGCAGATTGATTGGTCGACGGCTCCACCTTCCTAGGAACAGCACAGAAGTAGCAGACTAGGCCGTTTTCAGCGACAAGGTCCGCAGCCGAGTTCGCTTCCGACCGCCTTGCTGTCGCATTCCAGAACCGCCGCAGCAGGCTAATTTCTTCAGAAACATACCCCAACTTTGAAGAGGCGCTGAAGGCAGCAGACTTCTTCAAACTCTGCATGCAGCATACTGTTGGAAAGCTGAAGAGACGAACTTTCCGGAACGCCATCAAGCGCTGCTTTTCGACATCTGTGCCGCTTGCTACGGCCTAGGGACCAGAACCTAAAAAAACAGTCATGGTGGGAGGGGGTCTCCCCATGTCCGCGGCAGGAGGAGGCTTTCCAAATACCCCAGCGAAGGAGAGTGGCCTAAGCGCATCCGGGAATCGTGCTCCGCGTACGATGTCGCCGACAAAGAGCGCTTGTGGGACGGGCACCGGTCACGCCGCATCCGCCGCTTTCGCGAAGATGCCGTCCGGTGGGAGCCCTGCCGTTAAGGACATCGTGAAGGGACACGAGGAAGCCAAGGAGGCAACGTCAACTCCACGCATTGGCGATAAGGCCAGGGGCCTTGCCAACGCCACCGGCGTAGCAGACGTGGTGGACACAGAACCCGCTGTCGCTGAGGGCGAAGACAATGACGTTGGAGCAGAGGACGACCGACTCTCCTTGGAGGCCCAAGATGAAGAGGACAACGATCCTCTCAAGGGTATTGATGCTGCCACCTTGGTGGCGATCAACCACCTTGTGGACCTCAAAATCCGTGACTTTCGCCCGGTGGAAGCTGTTAGGGCTTTGGCCCTAGCAAAGGGGAACGGTGGCCCTGAACTACCTACTGGTCATACATCTCGTGGCGTTGACCCGGATGGCATACCAGTAGGTGGTGACGGGAGGAACACGCTGCCTACCTCGGCACATGAGCCAATCCCACAACCCCAGGATGGTCCCTTGGCTCGCCTTGAGCAAGGAACACCTCGAAGAGCATAGGCATGTGCTACAGCTGCCAACAGGACCATTGTGTCTAAGGCAGGCCAGGGATCGCAAAACGATCCAGCGAACATCGCTGATGCACTGAACCTTTTGCAAGACGCCAAGGCATACGAGTATTTGCTCGACGCTCTTGAGCGTAACCAGCTCACCAAGAGCGTGCTTGCCCTCAAGCAGCATGTTCATCCTGATGCATTCAGCAATATGTTGAACATCATGGGTACGTTGGTGGCTGGTGGCATGGCCGACAAGCCTGATCCCGCCCACCCATCCCAGGGTCGCAAAGCTAAGCATCTANAACATCGCTGATGCACTGAACCTTTTGCAAGACGCCAAGGCATACGAGTATTTGCTCGACGCTCTTGAGCGTAACCAGCTCACCAAGAGCGTGCTTGCCCTCAAGCAGCATGTTCATCCTGATGCATTCAGCAATATGTTGAACATCATGGGTACGTTGGTGGCTGGTGGCATGGCGGACAAGCCTGATCCCGCCCACCCATCCCAGGGTCGCAAAGCTAAGCATCTATCACATGATGATGCTCACAGCTTGATTGGTGATACCCATGATGATCAATCGACGGGCCTGAGTGGCTCTCGTCGTCTTCACCAGGCTGAGAAAGCGATAAGCGAGAAACACCCTGAGGATGATGATGCAGCACTGGGCACGGAGATCTCAAAGGCTATAAAGCGCCTGAGTGATTATCCCAAGTTTGGCCTATCCAAGAATATGGACTTTGCCACTTGGAAGCCACGCATGGAGCTTTTGCTTGAGCTCCATAACATCAAGAAAAAAGCTTGGGGCGCCGTCGGACTAGCTTGCCTTGACAGCGCAGTGCTCTCAACGGTGAAGAACCGACTGAAAGTGTTATATGTGGAAACACCTCAGTCGGTTCCCAGACCTCACTGGGAAGATCTGTGCAAGATCCTCAAGGACTTGTACGGTAGGGAGTCTGTCTCCCAGCAAGCGTCTAGGCATCTGTCAAGGATCCGCCAGGGTGACCGCAAGCTTGCGAAATACCTACAGGATTGGGACAACACCTTGGACAAAATCACCGATGAGGACCGCCATCCCATGTGGCAAATCGTGGAACGGCCTTTCTAACAAGTCCCTCGCTCGTGCTTGTACGCTGGATCCCCGAGGCAAGCCTTGGACCAGTTATGCTGAGTTGCGTGACTTCATCCTCGTGAAGTACAACTCCATAACGGCCGAGTATGGAGTGAACACACGCCGCGGCCAGCATCACCAGCATGGCAACAACAAGCGTCAACACTCTCCCCAACGTGGTGAGCGCAAGCTCCCTCGGCACGGGTCGGGTAGTCACAAACCCTCCAAGCCGCATGAAAGCCACAAGGAGCGTGCAGATGGCAAAACCAAGACAAGCACCCTCTTGCTACTACTATGGAAAGACTGGGCACTATGCGTCTGAATTTCGCAAGCGCCAGAAGGATCGTGCTGGTGGAAACACCAATGAACAGGGCGAAGACAAGCAGGATAAGGGACAAGGAAACCGCCAGAATGCCAAGGGCGTGAATGGTGGTCGTGGACCAGTAGGTTGTGGGAAGGGTTTTTGAATCCCCTAGTGGCCGGTAGTGGACAACCACTAGGGGCTGTGGCTGAGAGATCCTTGGATGTTGAACGTGCTTTCATGTTCCAAGACGATGATGTGAAACAGTTGGAACGCCTCACTGGGGCTTTGTTTTTTACTGTTTTCTGCTCTCCCTGTCAACCGGCCTGAGGCAAACGGACTAGAAAACAGGGCCGACACAATAGCACCTGCCGTCCGCTCCTAGCATTTCAGCTAGGAGAAGATATCACCCTCAGGATCACGGTTCCACACTGAGCAGTTCCTAGGCAATCACTTGCTAGCAACTGTGTCCACTTAACACTTGGTCATTTTCGCGCGAGGTGCTAGTCAAAGACTAACTCCTGGGGCTTAGACCAACCAGTGTCTTCTTTATACTGTTCCTTAGTTGGACAACTCTGTGAGGAGCATCTAAGGCCAGATTGTGTAATTAGAATGAGGAATGAGCCTGGTACATATAGTCCTAGGCCTGACTTCTAAGGTGTGTGGGTAGTGACACTTTTGGGGTGGTCACTCCACACCACCTCACCAGTCCGCCAATTGGCGCATCCACTGACCGCCAAGTGGCGCACTCTCCTCATGCATGGAGAAATGTCTAAGAAACTTCCCCTGTGCTAGAAGGTCAAAAAACCTCCTGCGCACATCAAGGCTCGATCGCAGGACCTGTTGTCCCCAAGTCCAAGATGCTATCCGTTGCGCTACACTTCTGGTGTCTCGCTTGGACTTGCACCACGAACAAGGTTTGGGGGACTTACTCCAAGGGAGCAGTGCATGCCCAACCTGTCCGTCAACCCATAGCAGTGGCCATGGGGCATAGAAGAACAACAATCTCTCCCTTGCACCGTAGGCCACCTGCTGTGGTAGTTTTCTTCGGCATGAACCTGTAGCTCTAGGTTGTGTTTGTGCATGTCAGTTTTCTTGGTCTTTAGTTCTCATCTCTTGCATCCACCATGCCGACTCCTCGAGCACCTGCAACATGCACGTCGCTGTCTAGCGGCTTTGTCAAGAAGTCCGCAAGCATTTTCTTGGTTGCGACGTGCTCCAGTTCCACGACACCCTTGGCGATAAGGTCACGTGAGTAGTGGTACCGAATATCGATGTGCTTTGTACGCCGGGAGATCATGTCGTCCTCTGCCATAGCCATGGCACTTTGGTTGTCGATGCGGATGACCGTTGCCTCCTCTTGTGGTGCCTTGATCTCATCAAGCAAACTGCGAAGCCACTGTGTTTCCTTGCAAACTTTGGAGAGTGCAATGTACTCCGCCTCAGCAGTAGAAAGCGAGACGCAGTCCTGCTTCATGCTTGCCCATGAGACCGCACCACCGTTGAGAAGACAAACAAACCCTGGGGTGGATTTCCTGTCATCAATCCGTCCTCCCCAGTCCGCGTCGGTGTAGCATGTCAGCCGCAGCAAGTATGATCCTTCTAGACCTCCAAACCGAAGTCCGACGTGCCGAGTCTTTTTTAGGTAACGAAAAATCCGCTTCACGACTTGCCAATGTTCTGGCCCAGGGTTGGCCACAAACCTGCTCACCTGACCCACTGCAAAAGCAATGTCAGGTCGTGTTCCCACCATTGCATACATGAGGCTTCCGACGGCGGACTGGTATGGAATGTTTTGCATCTCCCGCCGGTCTGCCACGTTGCTTGGTGACATGGAGGAGGAGAGCTTGCAGTCGGAGGGCATGGGGGTGCTGACGGGCTTGCAGTCCTCCATGTTGTAGCGCTTCAAGATGTCCATGATGTACTTGGTCTGGTTGAGCTCGATGGTGCCTGCTTTGCGGTTGCGGTGAACAGCAATCACAAGATAGTACTCGAGAGGTCCCATGTCCTTCATCTTAAATCTGCTGGCCAGATTTTTCTTGAGGTCCGTGAGGGCCTCCTGCGAGGAAGAACACATGATAAGATCATCCACGTACAACGCCACAAGTAGCAAGCCACGTTCGTCCTCCCGCACATAGACGCTAGGGTCATTTTTGCAATGTGCGAAGGAGATCTCAGCCATGAAGCTGTCCATCTCCTTGTACCAGATCCGTGGGGCCTGTTTCAGCCCGTACAACGCCTTCACCAGCTTGCACACCTTACCCTCGGGTGCTTTGACACCTTCCGGTACCTCCATTAGCACCTCCTTGTCGAGCTTCCCATAAAGGAAGGCTGTCTTCACATCCATCTGGTGGATCTCAAGGTCTTTGGCGGCAGCGACAGCAAGCAGGGACCTGATGGAGGCAAACGTGACGACCGGTGCGAAGGTCTCATCGTACTCAGAACCTGCGCGCTGTGAGAACCCTTTCGCCACGACCCTTGCCTTGTACTTGTCGATGCTATCATCTTGCTTCCGCTTCAACCTGAGCACCCACTTTGAGCCCACCACGTGAGCGTTAGCGGGTCTGTCCACCAGCACCCATGTGCCATTTTCTTCGATGGACGCGAGCTCGCTGTCCACCGCCTCCTTCCACTTGGCCGCATCGGGCCTTGCCAGCGCTTCAGCCACAGTGAGCGGCTCTCCCTGAGCCAAACAGGACCAGCTCAGTCCAGTCCAGCTTCCAGTGTCAGCGTCGTACTTTGGAGTTTGTTTTCTTTGTCGTGTGCTGCGACGTTGCATTGCTGGTGGATGTTTGCCATGCTGTTGCTCCTGTGGTGTTGGCTGCCCTGGAGTTGAATTTTCCTCTTTTGAAGAGCCACTGGCCTCCGAGCTGGTCTCAGAGGCCTCGGACGTCTCCGACTCTGTGTCGGAGCTCGCCGCTGCGTCAGCCTGCGCAGCCGCTCCCCCTGGCACACCACTCTTCTTCACGGCCTGCCGCACTGGCACCACTTGCCAGTTTTCAGGAGCTTGATCTCCTGACTCTAGCAGCACCAACCACTCTCCCTGTTTTGGAGCTTCCGTGGGATCAAGCATCTCTTCCTTGCCTGGTTTCCTCTCGTCAAAGGTTACATCCCGGCTGGTGATGAGTCTTCTTCCTGCCAGGTCCCACAAGCGATATGTCTTGTGGGCCGTCTCATAGCCCACCATAACGCACTTTCGTGCTCTTGAATCCAGCTTGCCGGCACCCTCACCCGCCTGGACCTTTGCCCATGCGGTGCAGCCGAATACCTTCAGGTGTGATGCGTCCGGCTTCTTCCCTGACCAAACTTCTT